>VZTA01003760.1:134488-206990 GCA_013398855.1 Mohoua ochrocephala
TCCCGCGGCGATGCGGTGGGATGTGGTGGGATGCGGTGGGAGGGAGGAAGGGGGGGCGGGCGGGAGAGAGCATGAGGTAGCTCTTGCATCGTTCGCAACCTCGAGAATTTCACAGCAGGAGGCTCAGGTGTGTGTGAAAGTGTTTTCAGAGGGAGGAAGATGATGTCTCCTGGCTGTAGCTGGAAAGTGTGCCCATCTTGGAGCAGATTCATGGGCATGGGCTGTTGCCGTGATTCAGGTTCGCTTTTCATGTCTAGTGTATCCCAGAATAATATATTGTGCATCCCCCAAGGCCACAAGTTGCCCGTTACTGAATTCTTTCCTCCCATCGGTTGCAACAATACTAATGCCTCCCACAATTCCTCCATAGCTCTTTCCCAGCATTCAAGTCTGATTCCAGCATTCCGTTCCCCCTCTGGTGATGACCTTGCAGCCTCTCTAATGCTGACGCCTACCATGAAATTTTCTCTTTTGTCACCATGCTGAAATACATTCCTGATCTTTGTTTGCCGTGCCCTCCAACATGCATTTGGGTGCATCCCAAAGATTTGCTTTCCATCAGAGGATGGCAATAAATATATATATACATAACATTTGCTTACTACTAATCATGAAGCTTAGTGCATATCCTTTTCTGCACGGTGGCCCCTCTTGTGAGGTGTATCTCAGCTTCAGCTGCTATGAGATAGAAATTTCTAGATGTTCTTCAGTCCTTATCATGAAAAGCTAGTAGATCATGAATCAAAACCAGACTGGGAGGTATGTGGGCTAAAGTCAAAGCAATTGAGACAATGAAGACATGAGTGTATATTTGTTACTTGCTTTTGTATATGATTATGGATTAAGGGAAAAATAGGAGATTTTTAGTGTGAATGAAGAAGCGAAGAGAGCAGGAGAAAAAGGAATGGCAAGTGCAGAGTATGCACACAGTATGTTTTGGGTGACATCAGCAATCAATAGAATATGCTTGTAGCTGGTATTTTAGTTGGTTTGTTAGGCACTCAGGTGGTCTTGGTAAGACAGGCCTTGGTGCTTCTTATGCCCACTGGAAGTGTTCATTCCCCAAGAGCAGGCTTTGCCAAGGAATGGGGAAAAGGCACGACAAATTACGTTGCTTCTTGGGTTGTTTTCACGAACAGAGCAAAGAAGAACACAGCGGTTCAGGGACCTCAGTAGTGTGTGGTGTCAGACTGTGTGTGTGTAATTGTTTGTCCACTCCCTTGTGCTGTACCACCGGTGGAATGGCGTCACAGGTGTTTGGCTCTGTGGTGTTAATACCTTGAGCACCAGAGCACTCCTGTTACTGCCGGTCTGATTTTCCCTGCAAATGTTATTTCTTTAGAGTATTCTACAAGGCATTCATGTTTTGTGACTTAGGGAGGGTCACACATTGCAGGTTCTGTAGCTTTTGAATCTTCCAGTCTGGAGATGACATGTCATGATAATCACCAAAGAAAAGTGGTTGGAGAATTTTGAAAAAAAATTAGGATAAGGCAATGAATAATAGTTTACTCTTGAATACTGTTGGTACGGGGAGGGCAAACAGGTTGGGAACTCTGTGTTTGTGAATACGTGGCTAGAGTGTGACGATGAAAATAACTGTTGCAAAATAGTGGCTACTTAAAATGCAAGGTGCAGTGGATCAAGAAAAAACATTGGAAGTTACTATTTTTTTCACTTTGCAATAGCACTCAGAGATCTTATCGTGCTAAGACTGAATAAACACCCTTTGAGACAGTCTCTGCTCTCAAGAGTTTGAGCCATATTTAGTCCTTAGTTACCAATGGAAACCTTGGATAAAGTCACTGCCTTTTACTGTGGGTGTGCATCGATGTAATGGAGTAGAATCTGGTCCATGGTTGTTGATATGGTAGGGAGTAATGACAGTTCATTGTCAGTTCAATATTCAGAAACTTTTACAGGACATTACAAACTTCTTAGCATCAGTTATTTTTTCATTTGTGTTGGAATGTAATCTGTTTTTTACTGAAATATGACAATAAACCTTTTTGCACTTCTTAAATAGTCACAAAGATAGGCAATTTGTCACAAAACCCTTCCTTAGCAAGTATAATAGTACATACTTTTTACTTCATGGTGGTTAGGTGGTTACAACACTTTAAAACAAAACGCAGTAATCAGAGCTCTTGGACTAATGTGGGCAAAAGATTCAACCTATTCCTTTCTTTTCTTCACTGTGTGGGAAAAAAAAAACCTAGTCATAATACTTTCTTTGTATCTGGTTCCATTCAACCAGAATGGGGAATTTTTTGAGGAAAATAGGACTAAAGACCAATGAAAGGGAAGCTAATTCTTTATGTTCTATCCCCAATAGCAGAGCAGTTATGGTGGTTTGGTTTTTTTTATTTATTTTATTTTTGTGTTCCAGTTTAGCATATTACCTATGATGTATAATTTGCTGACAAAAGTGGAATTCTGATTTTCTATAGCCTCCTGAGTCAGATGCCTGGTTTTCCAGGCATTCCTGTCCTTGAGTAATGATGCTATGTTTTCAGCTTTTATGTGTTCACATGTCAGTCCTTCACGAATATATGTACTACATATTTTAACAAATTTGTAGAATCATAGAATCATTAAAATTGGGAAAGACCTCCAAGATCAAGTCCAACATTTGACCGAACACCACCCTGTCAACTAAGCCATAGCACTGAGTGCCACATCCGGTCGGTTCTTGAACACTTCCAGGGATGGTGACTCCACCATTCTCCTGGGCAGACCAGTACCCGAGACACGAGATGGTTACTGGTTGGCTTTGTCTTACTACATTCAGTTAAAAGCTTCTGTCACTGCTGCGTACGTGTATCTGTGTGAAACTGCAGGTGCTTTTGTCTTCACTTTTATTTCCTACTGCTGTTGACAAGTTAGTGAAGCAGGGAAGAAGAGGGAAAAAAAGAGGCAGAAGATGGTGAAGATGTATAATACAGAATTTAGCAAGAAGATTCCCATAAGTAAGGTTGAACAAGGAATTGATGGAAGTTGTTTCTTGCCTGAAGTATCTCATTCCAAACTCCAAAATCTTGGGAGACAATCAAGTACTGTCAAAAGTTACACAGCTTTTAAAGCCCCAGATTAAAAATTATTAGCCTTAGATTGTAAATGCAAACTGGAGCCAGAGTGTATTCTCACTCTACTGCAATCAGGAAAGAGAAAAGTTTCAGAAATCACACAGATCCCAGGAATAGCCCTGGATGGGTAGACTGAGAGGCACAGTGCTGTTCCTCTGCACCCTGAAGCTCTGATCCCCCATTTGTCAGATGAGAGGGAACTTATGGAGCATGGCTGCATCCTGCCTTGTCCATATACCCCTGTTTTCTTCCAAAAAAACCCGCAGGGCACATGGGTTGATGAGGTGAATGTGGGCAGGGAGATACGGAAGGGCAGTGGCAGGTCCAGAAGGTCCTGCTTTCCTTGCTGGATGACCGGAAAACCAGGATCGCTGCGGATGTTGCAGAGAGCGCCTGGGCCCCTGTGTGGACATAACTTATGTAACTAACTACCTATCCTATTGTCCCATGTCCAGGAGACACAACAGCTTGTTAATGACACATTTTCAAAAGGAAGAATGAGCGATGAGTTCCCTACTTAGATCTGAGTTTCGTCTTTCTCCTCAAAAGGTGTCTTCTGTAGTGAGTGGAAGTGTGTAAGATTCCCACTGGTGTGATGAGAAGTGTCTCTGCTGTGAAAATATTTCTCTGAACTGGGGGAGGAGGCAGCAGTTTCGTGCTGGAGGTTTATATTTGAGGTTTATGGTACACTGAGTTAGTACCTTGTATTTTTCTGTCCTAATGGCATTCTCTTAGCTCTGCAGCAGGATTCCTCTGCTGTCACCAACACAGAAGAAACAAGTCTGCCCATAGTAATCTCTACATGAGTAGTCCTTCACTGTTTTTATATTTGGAGTTAAACTGTTGGTAACAACAGTGAGAAACTACAGGAAAAAATCATGGTGTAGTCAGTTTTATAATATTTTATCATATTGGGGGTAGGACTAGGTGACCTTTGAAGGTTTCTTTCAACTCAAATCATTCTTCAGTTCTGTATTTTGGCCGTGCTGCCGAAGGATCAGATGAAGAATTATCTGAAGTCTCGTGGTTTCTGGGGTGATCTTTGTTGCTGGAGAGAATAAAAGATCGTTTAAAAGGACTGAAATGAACAGTCTTCCTTGATCTGACAATGCAGTAATTGAAGTGCTGGCCAGTGCTCTTGCTGAAAATTAATGTGATATTTTACCGTATTGTAAAATAAAATTTCTTAGATTGCAAATGAGAACCTTCCTTGTATGTATCAACTGTTTTATAATAAATATAATTTTGGTTTTATATTCTAGTCGGGGCAGTTCACAGAAGATATGATTCCTACAGTAGGCTTCAATATGAGAAAAATAACAAAAGGAAATGTTACCATAAAGGTAGGTGTGCATGTTTGAATTAATACAGAGTGAATAAATAATAGAGTAATTTCAACTGGAAGTATGAAAGACAGGAAATTTCTTTTAAGATTATAGGACCCTTATCTGTTTTTCTAGCTCCAGACTAACTTTTTTTAAAGCAAATAGTCTTACAGTAATATATTTCGCCGTTACATTAATCTGTTTGATTTCATTATATTCCATGCCAGGCAGAAGCTTTGTTGCACTTTTTTGATTTAAAAAGGTCATAAAATGTGGAGATATTGAGGTAGCTGAGTTGACTCCTGGGGGTGTATGTGTCTTCTCTTCTTTCTCCCCCTCCCTCCCCCTCCTCCCAACTGTAAGTGAAATCTGGAGCGACTTGACTCCTAACTTTGGCGTGTTAGTGGAGAGCGTGGTTTAGCTCACACATCAGCTGTGATGAAATAGAACATGTAGCTTAAGTCGGTTATCAGGGAACCATCTCTTGGAGCTATAGAGACACATAGGCATCAAAATAGAGATAAATCACCCCAGTAGTATTAAGGCACTGTCTGTTTGATTATGAAGGGAGCCTGGCTGATTAGTCTAGATCAAATTCACAACTTCTAGCTAAAATTAGGTCAAGGGAATCTAGATTTTTGTCTTTAGCTTGACTTTTCCCTCCTTTTCCATAATATGTACATTCTTTTCTCCCTTGGTTCTATAGATACTCTTCCTCTGGTTTGGTCTGACTCCTAAACCACTGATCAAAGTCCAGAGATGCCACCGTCAATAAAATGGTTACCGCATTCAACTATAGTTCATAAATAATCCACAGGAATAGGAATTTCCTTTGTTTTCTGTCTTTTGCACAGAAACAACGAGGCCATGATTTATAGACAGAAAACATAAGCATAGTTGGAAGGAGGTACCGATGCTGCTGCAGAATTGTCAGATGTGGAAAAAACCAAAAAAGTTGTTGATGGTTCATTAAACTAGGCAAAAATCTTTTACTAGTAAGCAGAGTCTTCAAAATAAAGTATTTTTTGAGCCAGGATAGTTCAAGAAGGAACTGACTTATAGTTTATACCAGGGTTATCTGAGCAAATGATGTCGCAAGATTAAGTTGTGCAGAGAGGGTGTCTGCGAGTGTTTGTGTTTTACTCTTTGTTCTCAAAAGCAATTTTATATATAGTTGCCACAATAGAATTTTTAAGAATAAGGAGATAATGCTAACATAATTAATGTTTATTAGTTACAAAAATGATACTTGGTTTGGAAGCCGGTCTGCACAGGAAGATATCTCGACTCATTCTCACAGTCTCTCTGCTACAACAGCATTCAGTGAAAGTAAGGGGTGTAGGGGAATATGACTCTTCTGCATAGATGCTTGTTTCCTTAAAAAGTCTGTCAGGATAAACTACTTGTATGCCACTTTTCCTGTATGTAGGTTAAAATCTTACAGCCTAACTGCTAGATAAAGTTTCCAGAATTATTTTACTTTGAGAAGAATGGCATCATTTGTTGATAAGTTGATGACTGAAGAATGATGAGGGGGTGCCTCTTGCTAGAATCTTTTTAAGAGCTATTTGCAGCCCAGTAATAAGGATTCAGAGTGAAATTTTCTTTAACCTTTTTACACCAACAAAACAGGTAACCTTTTTCATAGAAATACTATGATATTCAACTGTCAGCTATTAAAATTCATGGATAAAGTGTTATTTTACTAAACCCGTGAAGTTCTTTAAACATGACAGGAATGGTGTCTGGGCTAAGCAAAGACCCAACATTGTGTCTGACCTTTTTCAAAGGTTTCAGGGGACACTGCAAAACAGAATCAATTAAACTTACTATAAAAGCAAAGCTGAGAAATCATCTGGGTCAAAGAGTCATCAAGTGAAAACTTGGCATTCTAGAAGTGTGAGATTGATCACCTTTGGAAAAGAAATTTGCAAAACCAGCAGTTAGGTGATACTAATCCTTTATCTATTTTCTCCAGTATTTCGGGGTAGGCCACTAAGAAGGAAGTGCTACGCTAGTGTAGTGTCACTACCTGGTTTCTTTAGTTCAGTTCCATCTGCAGATTCCATACAATTCCAGGAGGCAGAAAGAATTGAAGCCCATGGTCTTCTTTCCTTTCTTCTGATTTTGGCAGCCATTTCCAAAAGCCAGTAGATTTATTCTCATTTTTGGTCTCTAATCTTAATATGTCACTGGCATGCCTGTGCGTGTGACTATTTATCTGAACCACACTAAAAGAAAAACTGATTTACGCAAGCCGAAATATTTTATAGGAAGATTCCAGTTTCAGGTGCTCTTGAATTGAAGCTAAACATGTTTAGAAATGTAAGGCTGTCGGCTTTAACTATGAATTGTCAAATTTTGGCTTATCGATGTATTTAATAACCAGTCAGCTGTTATTGCCAAAAAAAGGAGGCCAAAAAAGGAAGGATTTTACCACGTGGTATTTGAAGTCTAAGCAGGAAGCTTCATCTTTTGAGGCTGTGGTTGAGGTATTAAAGTAGAAGATGACTTCTAGCATCAAAATATTTAATGTACTACAACTTAGGGATCTGCTAGAGCTAGTTTAATGAAGTTCATTACAAAACCGATGGCTATCTTTTTTTGTTTTTCCTGACAAAAAAACTGACTGAATTGCTTTGAGATTTTAATTCCAAACAAGTTTTGCTGTTTGCTGAGTGATCTGATTTTGATGGATTTTCCGTTTTTTGGATCTGCTTAGTATTAGCAGTCTTTTTGCTTTGGTGAGATTTACTATTCAACAAGCTAGACAGCAATTAATAAAATTTACTTTAATAAGCCAAGTTTCAAGAACCTCAGAAGACTTGAATTGTAAACTGCTATTTAAAGTGATTGGGATCTTCCAGCTAACCAACCTTTGGTTCTTGCAGTGATGGTCTTAGAACAGTCTCAGTTAAAAGGAAATAGAGCACCACAGACAGGTATAGGCACAGATAATGCCACAGCTTCATTTCCCTTGCTCTTCCGTTTATTTTTCTTAAAATAGCGTGGCCAGGCCGATTCTGCGCTTCCCGGCCATTCTGGTCCGGAGGGAGTGGAGAGCAGGTGCTCAGGGGACAGGAGCTGACGGGGCTAGGCTGTGGTCACCCCGGCTGTCACCACTAGATGCCGGTGTCCCTCCACGGCACCCAGTGCGGGCCCGGCTGCGGGAGAGCAAAGCTGAGCTCCTCGCTGCTTGTCCTTTGCTCTGATGTGACAGAGAGGGAGGACAAGGATACCAGCTCTGTGCATTCTTCTGCCAGCTGCCTTTGTTGCAGCACTCCTCCTCTGGACAGTAGTGTTTTCAGGTCTCCACGCGTCCTCATAGAAGCAGAATCCTCCTGCTTTGTAATGTTCCCTCCTACTATTCAGGTTATCTTTTCTGTCATATCGTCATTTCACATGTCATGCAGTAATACAAGCCTCTGTGTGTACTCCATGTATAGCTCCAGCCAGTGTTTCAGCACATACTGGCTATGCTGTATGGCTTGGATCACTCTGAAGAAGCTGTGCAGTGTCTGGGCTGATTTCAAGTCAAAGCAGTTATTTCTATAAAAAAAAAGATTTTTGCTGGATGTCCCAGTGATTTAGGATAGTTGTCTGTAAGGAAGAGCTGTACTGGTGTGTTCAAAAGGGCTGTCATCCCCAGCCCGAAGCCCAGTTACTAGTGTTAAATCCCAGGGATTGTTTAGTGTGTTCATTTGTGACCTGGGTGGTGGGACAGGGTGCACCTTCAACAAGTTTGCTGGTAGTACAAAACTGGGAAGAGTGGCTGGTGCAGTAGAGGGCTGTGCTGCTGTCCAGAAGGACCTTGACAGGCTAGAGAAATGGATAGGACCCTTAGGAAGTTAAGTACAAGGTCTTGCACTGGAGAAGGATCAACCCCAGCACCACTACAGGCTGCCTGACAGGGAAGCAGCTTTGCAGAAAGGGACCGGGGATCCTTGTGGGCACCAAACTGATCGTTGCCAAGCAGTGTACCTTTGCAGCAGGGACCAACAACATCCTGGGCTGCATTCGGAAGAGTTTTGACAGCAGGTCCAAGGAGGTGATCCCCACCTTTTATTCACCACTGGTAACCATACCTGATGTGCTGTCCAGTTCTGGGCTTCCCAGTACAAAAGAGGTGTGAAGCTACTGCAGAGACCCCATGAAGATGATTAAGGAATTGGAGCATCTCTCGTGTGAGATGATGCTGAGATGTCTGAGACTATTAAGCCTAGAGAAGGGAAGGCTCGGGAAGATCACATCAACGTAGCCAGAAGGTGTAACCAAACTTTTCTTTGTGGTATTCAGTGACAGTACAAGTGGTAGTGGGCACAGACTGAAATATTCCATTTAAACCAGAAGACAAAGAAAGCGTTTCCACTGTGAGGAGGATTAAACATTGGAACCGGGCAGGTGCTGGAGACTCCATCTTTGGAGCAGTCTGTTCTTAGTGACCTTGCTTTGGACCAGGGAAAGTTGGGTTATGCCATCTCTAAAGGCCCCTGCCAGCCTTGGTGATTCTTCGAAGAGGAGTTGAATGAGGATTAGAGTGGCACAAAGAGTAAATGTGGAGCATACTTGGAATTACTCTAGGATCAACTAAGAAGGAAAAGTATGAAAGTACTTTCCCTTCTGATAGTTTGAGAAAAGCCTTGGGGACTCTATCTTTCCTGGGAGTTGTGCGCTGCAGAGGGTGAGACAGGAGCATGCATTAGATAGGAATGCTCTAGGAACCTCTACAGTAGTCCAGGCAAACACTTGGGGTCAGAAGGTAGTGTCCTGAGTCAAACAGGCAATGTTGAATGTTTTACCAGTCATTCAGAGCAACTGTCAGGAATCCTAAAAATGAGGCCCAAGAGTTGATCTCAAGGGTGAATCAGATACTTACTCAAATATCATCTGTAATTGTTTCTTCAAGTTTGTTCTTCTATGAAGAAGGTTCTGCAACATCCCTTGTTTTGTACAGTGTTCTTTCACTCATGTTAGAAAGCTTTTTTCCTAGTATCTGACATGAGTTGCTGTCATCGCAAATTGAGCTGCTTTTGTCTTCTTATATGTCTGGCAGCCATTTCCCCAGGAATCATTAAGGTTGTGCTCCCCTCTCCCCTCTTTATAGGTCATATTGTGAAAATCTCGCCCTTTTTTATCTCATCAGGAGTTTCTGAAATTTGCCTGTGTCTGTTCTGTAGACTGATGCTCAAAACCAGTAAAGAAGCTTCACAGACACTGAGGACAGGGTAGTACATACTTCCAAAATCATACATAAGATGCTTCTGATAGTCCATGCTGATTTAAGATCTGCAGCCCTGTTGAAGTGCATATTTAGTTTGTGAACTAATCAAGCTTTTTGTCCTGCCCCTCTACCTGGTTATCCATTTTGTGCATTGGCTCCCTCTGCCCAGTTGTAGTATTCTGAACTTGTTTGTGTTAAATTTCAGCTGCCTTATTTCAGACCATTCCTCTAGATAGTCCGGGTACTTTAGGATTCTGATCCTTTTATCCACTCCCAGCTTGCAGTTATCTACAGCTTGTATAAACACGTGTTCTATTCCAGCATCCAGCTGGGACACCTGGGAACCATAAATGCTGTCCCTGCTCAGCTCTGTCTTCAGCATCTTTGCCTCATTGTTAAATGCTGTGAATCTGTCAGGATTGCTCAGACTTGAGAGGTGGAGGGCAAGGAGAATACATGAGGGAGCTGTGGACTTAATCTGTCACGGGAGAATGTCCTTTTCTTGTCCTATCTGCCAATATAAGATTACTTTTTCCCAGCATACCCACTATTGCACGTCCTCCTGGATTTTGTCTGCTGTTGAGCAAATACAAATTTTTGCTTTCATGGTTATATGTTCTTCAAGGACAAGCAACGTTAATAATCACTGCGGTAGTTATTGATTGGGTGATTTGAGCTATAGTGTCCTTGCCTCTGGTCTCCTTCCCTTTGGTCTTCTAAATGCGTGGTGTGCCTACATCTTAGAACTTCGATATGCCTGCTTCCACCAGAAGTTTATGGATTATGATGCCTAGAGACTGATTCACAATCGTGTGAAAAGAGGGTACAAATGATTGCACATGGTCATGCAGAACCAGGGCTTTCTGCTTTTCTGGGGACACAATATTGAGGCAAGGATGGTTTGGTTCCTTGTGTGTGCTATGTCAAGACCAAGAGGATTGCAGTCTTGTCTCTAAAACTGGGTTCCCTGGTACCCTCCTGCCTGAGAACTCAGTGTGGATGTAAGCACCATGAGGTTCTGAGAACAGTTTCTGAGAACAGACTTTGCTTTTGTGTCCTGTTTAAAATCCACCTGTTGATCCTTCTAGCATTGTACTTTGTGTCTCTGATAAAATGGCAAATATACCCTGATCACTCAGAAATACTCTCTCCCATTAAAATGACTCTGTGCTTGTTGCCAGGAGTTGAAGATACTTTGTGAACATTTTGTGTTGCAAGTCTAAGTCCATTTCTAGTTCTTCAGTGAAAATATTATGATTAAATAATGAACATTGAAATGTGCATATAGCTTTTTTTTTTGTCTGATGTGATTAAAATGCCTAATGGTGTGTTTGAAAGTTGGACTTTATCACCAATGAGGAGTGAGAGCAGAGTTCTTTAAAGGGCCAAGACTGATTTCAAAGAATACAGTGTTCTGAGAAACATTGCCTGCAGAAAATGTAACCACGTGGCACTTTTTTTTTTTACTCTTAAGAGCAACTATAAAGGCATTTCCAATATATAGGATAATAGGTAGTAAGTACTCTAAAGTAGTAAGGTATTCTAACTTCCATATTAAGTTACATGGCTGATAGTACAAGTAAGGCTGTATAAATTTATATATACAGGGCAATTTATTAAAAAGTTAAAGGTTATTAGGTTTTTTATTCTTCTGCTTATTAGACAAGGAAGATGGATAATTTTGGTTGAAGATTCCGGTCTAGAATAGGTGATTGTTTAGGATTTGTATCTCCTGAGCTTAGCCAGGTGGTAAGTAACCCAGCCTGAGGCAGTTGTCTGAACTTGGTGGGGAGCAGTGGGTGCTTTGCAAGAAAGGTTCACCAGGTAGGCAAGGTGGGTGAGACTAATGGAATAATTTCCTGCTGTTGGTGTCCTCTGAGCACTTCAGTAGCCACAGAGGAATTTTGGTCACGTGGATTAAATCCCTAAAATTTAGGTGATTGTCCCATGCTTTCCAGTTGCTCCCTGTCATTACACACGGAGTTGGCTATGAATGCAGTGACTGCTTGCTGTGTATGTGTGAGCTCATTGCTCACATCTTAGCCTGTCATTGGTCACGTCTTAGGCTTGTCTGTGTACATTGGGGTGGTGGTGGATGTTGTTGGTGCTGCCTTATTCTGCCCAAATAAATACTCCTCTCGCCTTACAATTTCCTCACCTGTTTGTTCGGGTTAGGTTTTATGGCTGATATTTTCTGAATACTTCCAAGGAGAAAGATATGTTTCTGAGTTCAAATATTTGTAGTGTTGGATTCATCTTGCAGGGTAAGATGTCTGAATGTAAACAGCTATATATCTGCAGTGAGGCTTAAGCTCTTTTAATAATAGTCAGAGCAGCTGTAGTCAGTACTGTCAATCCTAGAGCGTAATTCTGTCATCCTAAACAAGATGTTACATCTGATCAGCTGAAAAGCTGTCTAGACTTTGCTGACTACTGTGAGATTGTAGGTACTGAATCCACACATTGACATGAAGATACAAATGCGTCATTGTACACGTCTCTGTCCACAAGAAACACCCTACCCAGCATGTCTGAAAAAAGCCATGTAACACGACATCTAGAAAACACTTTTCCTGCAACTTGAACTGTCATGAACCATCAAGCCTTCCCACAATATGTGCTAATTTGAAGAAAAACAGCTAGAGTATTAATGAACCTTCCTGTAACTGAAAGCTTTCAAAAATCTTTGAACCCATTCACGTGCATTTTTGCTCAACTGTCATCATACAGTTCTGTGCAAAAGAAAAGGATCTGCTCCTTAAGCCTAGCTAATAGCTACGGTCTTAAGATGGGGCCTTAGATCCTCTTGAAGAAATCGTAAAGAGATACATCCAAAGCTTCCTGTTTTAGAAGAATTTGATATTAACAGGTAAGTATATGGTAAACAGTGATTCCATCGTGGTGATCTAGTTTACAGATTAAAACATTGCACTATTTAATGAGAGTGTAGGCCTGCAAGCACAATAAGAATTACTACACTATAGGAGTAGATAACAGAAGAAAAGAGTGATTTATAAAATGTAGTACCAGCAAGATATGTGCCTTTAGGACTGAGCCTGAACAACAATTCCTTGAGATTTTAATCTTCTGTGAGGCAATGGTACTGGCTATCAAAGCAACTTTTTCTCAGTTTGGTCATTCTGTAAGCTTTTTTTGATTCTTAAAATCAGCTGGTCTTCTAGGGATAAAATTACCTTTTAAATATTGTGAAACTTTTATTCCTGAGGGACTAATAAAAGCCATGGGAGAAATTTGAAGTCCAGTCTCTTTTTAAAAACAACCAGACAAAGTAAACTTCTTTTTATAGCTAGCTGTATGTTCATCTGTTAAGGTGTCATCCTGCCTCTTCCTGTTCATACCCAGAATATACTTTATACCTGTGTGTTAAATACTGGGATACAAAAGTAGTTGATGTACAAAACATGCAAGGCTCATGCAAGAAAACTTCTTTAAGATCTCTCCCCTTTCCTTCCTGGGTGCCTCTTGTATTCTCACAGTTCTGTGTGTACACTCATGTACTGTGAAAATGGTTTGTTGCAGCAATTTGATTTTAGAATGAAGTAGTTAACTCTTTCACTGGCTATTCAATATAATAAAGAGTATTAGAAAGTTACTATTAGAAGCATTTTGATTTCAGAGGGAAAGAGATGAGGATTTTTTTTTCATTTCATCTGTTTATTTTTTTTCCATACTTCAGATAATTATAGCTTACTATATTGATGTAAACTTGGTTCCAAAGCACTGTTAAAAACACCTAGTCTATCTCGTGTCCTTCATGTTGTACTTTAATGAATAGCTGTAAGCCTGATTAGGGAAACTGACTGGAAATGACTTATCTTTCCATTGTTTCAAGGTGACTTTTTCTCCTAATGAGAGTAATCTTGTTCTGCAGTGCAATTTAATACAGTAAGATATACTATATCATCAAGCAAGGACAAAACCAGTATTTTTTTATCTTGTATTATTTATTTTGTGATTAGTCCAGGCTACATCATCTTGTAGATTTTCATGGCTATCAGCATTCCAAAAATCTAATCTGACTACTAGCCTGCCCTGTCATCTTTCCCTTTCTTTTCTTCTCTGATCTACCAAGAAAATAATTTAGTTTCTTTTTCGAGGCACACAGATGTGCACCAGATGGCTTTGGATAGTTTCAAGGTCTTGATGAGTTATTGGAGTAATTAGTGTTGGTGTAAGTTTTGTCACCTGACTGTAATGCTGAGCTGTGTATTCATCACGTTCAAGCTTTTAAAGTATAAAGGTTTATTTTACTAAGACCTTTGATACAGTGCTTCAGATGTCAGTACAGATGATAATTGATATCCACTTCATGGTCAGAAGCTCTTTCATAGGTAAAATTTTTGATCTTTTAGAGGGGATCAAAGGCACTCTACATTTAGGTGATACGATAATTATATGTTGGAAGGAATGGTAAGATGTCATTCAGGGAATGATTTTAATGGTGAGTTGGGAAATATTTCTTCCTAAATTATGAATATAAGATATTGAAAATGATACAGAAATTGATACATGAATATGATTTACAGGCTATGAAATTAAAAAAATAGTAGACATTAATTGAAGAAGGCCTTATCCCGTGGGTCTGTGAAGTCTTGCTCTTTTGTGCAAATCTGTTGCCACAGCAGGTTTAATACATTTGGATTTATAGTGTAAATGTGAGGACAACTCTTAAAAAATTTTGCTTCTGTGTAAATGACTTCTAGATTTAGTTTTTTCTGTAATATATATGCCTTCTAGATCTGGTATGCAGTATAAATTGTTTTGATAGCTAAATCTGATTAAAATAAGAAATAATTCTCTTTGTCCTTGACAGAGGAACAAATCCATTACTTTTATTTTTCAGTGTTCATTACTGTTAATCTGTGTGTCACTTGTAACACAACTGTCTTTGGATTTAGCTGTAACAGCTACGTTATCACACAGCCCTGGCCTACATGATGTAGATATATTACTTGGTATTTTGATCCTAGAAACAGTTTTGAAACAAGATATTGTCATCCACCAAAAATACCAAATTTTTTGCATGTAAAGCTGAATAAGTAACTCCTGCACAGAAAAATAGTGTGTTAACATTTTAACAAATTGGAATTTTGTGGGATTGCTGGACACTAATAGCATGTGTAAGTATTTACAGGATTGGAGCTTTTATGAAATCATAAGCAGAATTTGAGCTTTCTTCCCTTAAGAATCACTGCTTAATCACTTCAGGCCTACTTGTACTACTGTTTCCTTTCTGGTTCTGATTAGTTAATTGTCTTTTAAAGCACATTTGTTGAACAAATGGGAGAGCTGTGGAGGTATTGGAGCTCCTTGGAGTGGGGAGTATCACTGCTTACGTGGATTCAGTCTGCTCTCTGACCAACTCTTTGTTTATTAAATATCTGTCTTTATCCTGTTGAAGATCTGATACATTCTTAACTCAGGTCTCCCTAGCCACATGAAAAATCAAGCTGCATAACTGGGTCATACAATTATCATACTCTTTTGTTTTGAGACTGTGTATTTGCAATAATCACATAAGTATCTGAGTAAGACTTTTCTTTCAGTGAGTGGGAAAGGGTAACATTCTCCAAAAGAACATCTGGAGCTTTTAGTGTCTCAGGACTGACTAACTCTGTGCCTGTCCCCCTCCATTGACTGGAAGGGGCCAAGAAGACCTTTTTAAAAAAAATTTGGAATTGGCAGTACAACCTGCATGCTGTGTGGAAGACTTCATATATTCTGTTGGGTTAGTACTCTGTAGTTCAAAACCATTTAAGGGCTGGAGTGTTCTTACCTTTTCCAGGTGTGGGACATTGGGGGACAGCCGAGGTTTCGAAGCATGTGGGAGCGTTATTGCCGAGGAGTCAATGCAGTTGTGTAAGTTTTCTTTTGTATGTCCATAGAAAATGTACTTTGCAATATATATTATTATAACATTAGGTATTACATAGTATTATATATAAATAAAATAGGTATGGTTTTTTTCTGTCCACCTCCATCACATAAGAAGACCCAAAACAATAAAAGTAGTGTGTTTTCCACGTGCAGCAACCCAGTCATGTAAGTAATTGCATATTCCAGGCCATTTTTTCCCCATAGGCTGTATTTAACTCTACCTTCCGGTATCAATAAATGCAGGGCTTATACAACTCTGGATTTTTCTAATGCTGTTGTCAATATCGACGTGTTTGTCACATTTCAGATGTTTTAATGCAAATTTCTGCACGTGATGGTCAATACCATAAATAACTGTATTCTCATTGCAGTTACATGGTGGATGCAGCAGACTTAGAAAAAGTAGAAGCTTCAAAGAATGAGCTACACAGTTTGATAGATAAGCCACAATTGCATGGAATTCCAGTAAGTATTTTCATTATTATTCTTACCTGAGTATCAACAGTGTAGCCTAAATCCTCATGAGTTGGTTCCTCTGGTCTCTTGAAAATACAAGGTTATAATATGATGCAGCCTTGATGCATTGTGCACTCTTAGAAAAATTACTGTGTTTTTTTTTCATAGTACTCAGCAACTTACAAATGCTGCAGTGTGTTTGTACATTTTCTTGTGTAAAGGTCAGAATAGATTTGGAAAGATTGTGTTTTCACATGTGGCATTATCAGACTAATTACTTCCAGTCAGCCCCTTGTTGGCTGGGTTTCAGCCAGTGACCCAGGTATGTTTCTGGTGGTATCTTAAGGCATGTGAGATCCATCTTTCTGCAGGTTGGCAGTCAGTAACATCAAGTGGTGTCCTCTGCCTCCAGAGATTGTGTAGGAGCTTGGCTTTTTATGTCTCCTGACTTTTTCCTTGACTTAGTATTTCAAAGCAAATTGTGTGGGAAAAAATGCAAATATGCATGTGTTCTCCAGTTGGAAGCCGAAATTCTAATGAGGAATTACGAAGATGGAGACTAATGATGTTTCTTTAAATGTAATCTGCCAATTTAGGAATCCATCAGGTTATCATTGGTTTTTATGTTGACACCACCAAGCAAGAGTTCATACCTTGATTATAAGAAAGAAAACAGTCATACATACAAATGAGGAAGAAGTTGCTCATAACCTGATGGCTCTTCCTTGGCCCCTGTTTTTGTAAGCAGTTTTTTGGACACTTGGCCACTACAAGTAATCGAAGTTATCTGAGGATGAGTAGACAGTGTAAGGAGTTAAAGAACATAGTTGAACTGTGTCAAAGCCACAGAAGGAACTTAGCATAAGATAAGCCACCACAACAGGAACTTGAGATAAGCACAGATGCCACAGCAGGAAGGAGCTAATTCCAGGCCTAATGAAGCTGAAGGTTTAGTTAGCATCTGGACATCCCACCCATCCAGACATTGCTACCATGGCAAACTGTGGGAAAAGAAGTAAGTGTTTATACACATGCCATCTCAAGTTATGGGAATGGCATCTACACCCTATGGATACCTGGGACTTGGTGTGTTATAAGACTCTAGTATACAGTCAGTCTCCCTCTCTCTCTCCCTCCTCTCCTCCCACTATTCTCAAAGAAGAATTTTTCAAGTGATTCTCCATCTTTTTTTATAATGTTTGCTATTATTGTTGTGATTTTATATGTTAATTATCTATGGAACAAATCCTACAGAAATCTATAGTTATGCTGTTCATGGGGAGTGACATTGCCTGTCCTTTGCACTCTCTTCACATGCTTTTTTGCTTCTCACTTTTCCATACTGAAACGATTGGTCTCTCATATCTTCAGTAGTATTTAATTAAGTTCCTTGCCTTTTATATGTTAGAATATCACATTCCAAATGCCCAGCCTGACCGGCACAGTAATTTCCAAGGTGCAGTGATGTATTTTCTACTTACTTTTATTTCATATGTAGTAATTAGTATTGAACTTCCTTCAATTTATAGTGCTCAGGATTTGGCACTATAGATTTTAAAGCAACTTTATTCATCTGGACTGCAAGTAATGAGTTTAATATGTTCCAGATTCGTGGGATATAATGGGACAGTCTTGACTTAGAATTGTAGCACATCTGGAAAACAATAATGCAATCCTAACTAGAAAAGCCTTCCGTTGCTTACTTTATCTTAGAATGTGCTCAACCCGTTTATCTGACCTTCATTTATACTTGAAGCCTTAAATAGGAACTCTGAAGTTCCAGCATCTATTCGGTAAATTTTCTGCATATCTTGGACTTAATTCCTAATGGCTGCCTTTCAGATTTCCACCATGGATGCTCAAAGTGGAGGGAGAGGAGCAGGTCGTTTGGCTGGTGCATGGGTGATACTTGGTTCGGAGGCTGAGCTGTTCAGTGCATCAGTGTTAAGAAGCAAGGGTGCAAAAAATCCCATAGAATTGTGTCTGGGTCTTTAGGACCCAGCCTCTGCTGCTGGGGCCTTACTTTTGATTAGCGTCAGTCTGGTCCTCTGAACTGAATATCCTTCAGTGGCCTGAGTGCACCTGATGCGCGCTCTCTTCCACATTTCTTTGCCTTTAATCTGACACTATCCTATAATGCCATCCAGAATGGAGACATTCACTTTCAGAGGAGACTTCTGATACTAATACACCCAGAAGTAATTTGATCCAGTTTTCAGAGGATATGCATCCAGCATCTGGCCCTGACTAGGAGTGGGATTTCCATGATGCTCCCACAGTCATTGGTTATTTTGAATATGTCCTCTATTACATTCTAAGTAGCTGCAAGATCCAGAATAATGCCAACGAAAAGTTAAAGACAAAAATAAACTTTCATTGCTCCTGGATTTAATATGCATATGAATGATTTCTTTCAGGTGTTAGTTCTTGGAAATAAACGAGACCTCCCAGGTGCACTGGATGAGAAGCAGTTAATTGAGAAATTGTAAGTAGCTGGCTTCTGTAAAAAGCTGAGACACTGTGAAATTTGATATGTAAGTCAAAATCATTGGTAGTCTATGGCAGTAACTGTCTATAAAAGATGCTGTTTTCCATTTTCAGATATTCCACTTCGAGCTCTGCTGGCACTCGATGTAGTGATCTAGTAGTGATAACTGACTGCAGTAGATTTGAACCTCTTTTGATTGTTGTTCTGGCTGTGTAAAGTTATTTCAGATAATCCTGTTTTCCCATCACTGAGGATACAACTGCTATGGATAGTCATAGGGTCATTTTGAATTTTCACAGTACATTCCAGTGTCACTTTAATGCTTGAATGGTATTAGAACAGAACCATTTCAAACTACTGTTGGTAAATTCAAGCAAGTCAGGTATTTTTGCCATATATCCAAAGCATAACTTAGGGATTACTGAAACTAACAAATTGATGCATAGTAAGCGTAATTGTAAAGAAAATACACAATTTTGTAAACATGACCAGTATAGCACTAATTTTGTAAAACAGGATTCACAAGTCACATAATTTTAATTAGTAGAAAGTGAAGTTTTGGTATAGTAAGGATGGTCCAAAGTCTGGGCTACTAAACTGGGACTCACAGAACGGCTGAGGTTGGAAGGAACCTCGAGGTCATCTTGTCTATCACCTGCTCAAGCAGAGAGCCTTTTGCCCCTTGGAGCTGATTGCTCTGGACCATGTCCAGACAGCTTTTTAACATCTCCAAGGATGGAAACTTTGCAGCCTTTCTGGGCAACCTTTGCCAGTGCTTGGTCACTCTCAGAGGTAAAAAGTGTTTCGTGTGTTCAGAGAGAGCTTCCTGTGTTTCAGTTCATGGCCATTGCCTCTTGTCCCATCACTGGGCTCCATCTTCATTACAGGTGCCCTTCAGATTTTTGTGCACATTAATAAGAAGTTCCCTAAGCTTTTTCTTTAGGCTAAACAATCTCAGCTCTTCAGCCTTTCTCAGTATGCGAATTGCACCAGTTCCTTAATTATTTTGGTCATCCTTTATTGGACTCTATCCCATAGATTCATATCCCTCTTGTACTGATGGTGCACAGCTGTCAGGTACAGCCTTATTGGTGCTGAGTAAAAGGGAAGGATCACCTCATTCAGCCTGCTGGCAGCTCTCTTAATGCACCCCAGAATACCATTAGCATTTTTATCGCACTACTTGATCATGTTTAACCTGCTGACCCACCAAGACCCCCAGGTCCTTTTCTGCAAAGCTTCTTTTCCAGACAGTTGGCATCTGACCCGTGCTGGTGCCTGGGGTTGTTCCTCCCCAGGTGTAGGACTTTGCACTTCCCCTTGCTGAACTGCATGAAGTCCCTGTCAGCCCTTTTCTCCAGCTTGTGGGGGTCCCTCTGGGTGGCAGCACGGCCCTCTGGTGTATCAGCCACTCCTCCCAGTTTTCTGTCATCAGCAAACTTGTACTTTGCCCCATCATTTGTGACAAATGAAGATGTAGAACAGATGTAGAACCCAGTATTGGTTCCTGGTGTACAGTGGTAGTCACTGGGCTCCAGCTTGCGTTCATGCCACCGATCATCCATTGTTCAGACACTCTTCAGTCCACCTCACCATCTGCGCATCCAACCCATGCTTCCTCAGCTTTCTCGGTCTATGGGGATATTAGGGAAGACACTGTCAAAGCCTTACTCAAGTCAAGGTGCACAGTATCTGTTGCTCTCCCATCATCTACTGAACTGTAGATTTCATTGTAGAAGGTTATTGAGTTGGTCAAGCATGATTTCCCTTTTGTGAATCCATGCTGACTACTCCTGGTTGCCTTCTTGTCTGTCACATGCTTGGGAATAGTTTCCAGGATTAGTTGCATCCAGGAATTCCTTCCCAGGAATCAAGGTGAGGCTGACTGTCACGTACTTCCCTGGGTCCTCCTTCCTGCTTTTTCTGAAGAGTGACATTTGCCTTCGTCTACTCTTAGGCACCTCTCCCCGTCGACATGGTTGTTCAAAGGCTATTAAGAGTGGCCTCACAATGACATCGGCCAGTTCCTTTATCACTTGTAGGTGCATCCTACCAGGGCTGATGGACTTCTCTATGTCAAGTTTGCTTATTTATTCCCTGATCTGATCCCCTTCCATGAAGGGTACAATTTCTTTGCTCCTAACTTGCTCTTGATCTCTGGGGCCTGGGGTTTCTGAAGGCTGTTCTCGCTAGCAAAGGCAGCATGTTCATGTCCTGTGTAACCAGGTCCCCTGTCTCATTGAGCAATGGGCCCACATTTTCTCCTGTCTTCCATTTGTCACTTTCTAGTTTCCTTTGACATCCCTCATGGGATCCAACTTCACATGGGCTTTGGCTGACCTGCTAGTGTCTCTGCATTCTTGGACAATGTTTCTTTATTCCTCCCAGGTTACCTGTCTGTGCTTGGACCTTCTGTATGCTTCCTTTTTATTACTGGGTTTTGACAAGAACTTATTGTTCATCCACTTAATGCCTTTTGGCTTTTTTTCCAGGCTTGTTAGGATAGGTTACTCTTAAGTTTGGAGATGAACTTTGAATATTAACTAGCTTTCTTAAGCCCTTCTTTGCTACAGGGCCTTATTACATGGGACTTTTCCAAGCAGATCCCTGAAGAGGCCAAGTCTGCTCCTTGAAGTCCAGGGAGGGCCCTATTTAGTTCTCTTCTTCACTAGAGTCTCTTGTATGGTCTCCAGACTTCTCAGTGCCTTCACTCCCCGCCTGCTTCAGGAAAATGTTTTATGCATGTCTGTGTCACTTGTGCGAGGATAAATAAATGAAAAAATAACAAAGTGCTCAGAAACTCTGGGGGGGTAAGAGAATTCCCAAAAAGAAGTTGATTAAGAATCAGTTTCTTCCTAAATGTAGAAGCATCCTTTCAGTAGGAGTCAGATTTGATATATTAAGTATGATATAGTAAACATCCTGAAGATAAATGGTGTGATCATTTGAGTACTGTTATTTTATTATGATTTACTGGAGATAAAACCTCGGAATTCTAAGTGAAAAGACTAAAAGGTGAATGATAAGACATGGGTAATACTTGGTTGCGACTACAAAATGTTATTTTTAGCTTATGGATTTCTGTGGTTTTATTTCTCACTATTACACTGACCTAATGAGAAATTCAAATTTTTGTGAAATGACTTTATAACCTTTTAATCCTTATAGTTTAAGAAATGTGTGGTTTTCTGTGTGCAGTGGCATATTTTAAGACTTTAAAATCTGAGACTAGCATTGAACACACTGAGTAAAAAGCAGAAAACATATAATTCAATGGAAATTTCTGTTTTCAACATTTGTGGAGTTATAACAGTCCTTATCCTTTTTGTTTCTGTAGAAACCTTTCAGCTATTCAAGACAGAGAAATCTGTTGCTATTCCATTTCCTGTAAAGAGAAGGATAACATAGGTAAGCTTCTTCTGGTGTCATCAGTGTATGTTTTGTACTTTGGATCAGATCTACCTCCACTATATTATTGAAAATCTCAGTTTACATTGAAAGATATTTTGCAAATATTGTATGCGGCTGTATTTGTTTCAGCATAGAATTATGTATAATTTAAAAATAACTTGTAGAAATATTTAGTTCCATGAGAAGTTAAGAGGGACCTTGACAGGGACAGTTGACAGGGACCTTGGAAAAGCGTATGTAAAGCCTGGAGTAACTGAATCTTTTACAAGAAACCTGTGTTACTTTTGAAAAAAAACAGTAGCTGCAAATGAAGGCCTTCCAATTATTAGGTGATCCTAAAAAAAATTTCATGATTTACTCCATACACGATTTTATTTGGTAAGCAAGTTTTACGTGCGCGTGGCTGTTCCTCGAACTGAGGGACTGGTGCTTTTTTCCAACTGGAAATGCAATGAGCGTGTCCTGTAGTCAATGAAGACCTATCCCCATGAACTTGTCCCATCTGCCTTTGCTTTTTGTCTTTTCCTCTCTTTCCTATCTTCTACTTTCCTGTCCCTTTCCTGTCATGTTGTCCCATTCCCTTCCCTCTACAGGGCAGGAGGAAGGGATGAAGCACAGGCTGAACCAGCAGCAGCAGCAGTTGCCTGGGGGCATGCTACCTCTGTGCCACCCTTCTCTGCATGCTACTAAAACAAGTGCTGGATGGGAGGGATACAGCCTGGCTAGATATTTATAGCTGCTACTTGAGGAAGCCAGGCTTGATAGAGCTGGGCAGCTCTGCAGGGCTCAGCTGAGTGAGGAATTGTGAGAGTGGGAATGGGAAGAAAGCCAGTTTCTCTCAGCAGCAGGAGAAATTTCCGTCCCACACAGACGGGACCAGGTAGTGGAGATGGTGAGGAGACTACCATGGCACCTGGACTTCAGTGGGCGGGGAAGATTGCAGCTGTGTGCACAGACTTTGTCAGGCAGTGAGGGATTCTCCTGGAAGTAGTGTACATGACGTGGGGATGTTAGTTTGAAGGGGACCACACCCAGGTTTGCTGCAGCTTGGGTTGCAACTGTTACCTCTGAGTGAGGGAAATGCATAGAAGGTGCTGTTCCACTGGGGAAGATCAGACTTCAGGAGATAAGGACTGTGGAAGACAACACAGGATAATCTCAGTAGTTGAAGGGCAGTGAATGTGATCAAGGTTTTCGAAATGCTGTGCTTGATCCTTGTCAAATTGGAAGGGCTGCCGTGGGGATTCTCAAAAGTGAGATTGTGACTGGAAACTAGTAAAAACAGCTTAAATTCTGAAAGAATCCTGGAGAAAATAGATTTTGATCCTGGTCCATTTATGTGGATGTCCTGGAGGAGAAAAGCATGCAACAAAAAGCATGCTAAAATTTGCATGAAATAGTGATCATGAATGCAGAACAGTATAGATCTCTTACTTGTGGAAGTTCTGGGAGTAGTGATGAAAAGGACTCAAATCCTAACTGAGACTTGGTCAGGTATCTTCCAGTGTAATATTGTGTCCAGAAAGACTAGCCAGGTTCTGGAGTATTTGCCAAAAACGAAAGATAGGAGCACACTGCATATACCATGTGTGTTTGGGACTGTGTGGGCATTGTTGGAGCACCATGTGCCATATTTTGAGGAAGACCTTGAGAAAAGAGGTTGGGTGAGAAGCTAGGGAGACCAAAGGGCTGGAAAGTATCATTTATAATGAAAGACTGTTATGCAAATATATTTGGCTTATTAAATTGATGAAACTACTAGTCTGTTAAGGAGAAGATTGGGAGCTGTCTTCTTCCTCTGCATTTTTGATTGATGTCAATGCAGTTGAATGAGATGATACTGGTTTTTCAGGGCAAACTGCAGCCTAGCTAACTGGTCTCATCAGGAGGTGTAGGTGTAAGGCTGCCAGTTACTGTGTCCTGAGAGACTGTGGAAGATTATTATACAGCTATTAACTTTGCTATAGGTGCTGTGGGTTGCTTTTGTCTGCAGTCTCAGCGCCTACGCTGCTGTGCAAGGATATTCATGGAGTGCTGTCTTGAACTTAGGACAAATATGGCTACAAATTTCAATTTGTGGGCTAGAGCTGCTGTTGCCCCCTGACAGCCTTCCTGCCTTCCTGACAGATGTTACTGCCTTGAAGCAAAAACATCTAATCTGCTCATGAATCAGTTTGTGAACTGCTGCAGTTTTCAGCTCAATGCATTAGATTGCATCAGGAGGGGTGCCAATTTCAGCTATCAAATTTTAGTCCAATGTTGCATGTCTTTCAGAGACCTTGGACTCCTACAACCTACCTAAATAGCTTCTTAATGTATTGTCAGATGTTTGCCCTTCTCATTCCTTCCGTTTGTGTATTTGCCTTTGTTCTCACACAGCATTTCATTCTAGTCTGGATTTTACAGTTCATTTTATGGTCATCTTAAATCTTTGCTTTTTCAACAGTTCCTTCTCTATGGCTTAGAGAACTTGATGTCAGTCATCATATTTCAAGAATACAAAATTCACACGATTTAAAAACATACAAAAAACAACTAGAAAAGGACCACCTGCAGGTTTAAGTTCTGAACTCTAATTATGTGTGAATGAGAACCTGTGGTTTCTGGGTTTTGTTTGGTTGAGGTTTTTGTATTTGTATTAACCTGCTGGTGTTCTGTTGTGCTTCTACAGTCTGCAAACAGGCTGTTGAGTTTTTCATTTTGTTTCATCTATCCTGGCAGACATAACATTACAATGGCTTATTCAGCACTCCAAATCAAGAAACTGTTGAAGAAAACTTTTGCTGAAGATAACTCTTCCCCAATCACTTTGACTCCTATCAGCTATACACACTGAAAAGATAAGGAATGCAACTGTCTACTACCAGGACTCACTGTGGTCATATTTGTTAACAGAAGTAAATCTGAGTTGTAACTTGTCTGTCTGTTTTGATTTTTTTTGTTTGTTTTTTGAATCCAGATATTTGTCTGCCTAGGTGAAATTCCTGAACGCCTTAATACATGACTGGAAGAAATCAATTTTTGGAGCTGAAATGTTTTGGGTTTATGCATGCAAATTGTCAAATACATAGTAATTTTTTTCTAATTTGAAACTGAATAAACTGTGCAGTGGAAACAAATGACTGTTTTTTTTGAGTGTAGCATATAATTATTCATACAGAATGTTTGCCCTGCGAACACATGTAGTTAAATACTAATAACCAATTAAAACTATAATTAAGAGCTGCTTATTTGAACAAAATGCTGATACTCAGAACACTTTCAAATACTCTGGAGAGGAGTTATTTACAAAGTTATGTATCTGTAGTTACTTAGTTTTTCCAGTCACTAATGTGAATTATTCATATGAATATTCTTTTAGAATTGAAAAATAAAACAAATTCTAGACAATCCCGTCCTTCTTTATTGGGAGAGGAAAGAGTCTGGAATTGCAGTGAGTATTTTTCTTTCTTAAACGGAGAGTGAAATAGAGAGCAGGTGAGATCATGTGCAATCCTCTTTGACATTATTAACCCCTAAATTCATGGATTTCCTAATCATTTTTTCTGTAAATGAAATGGTTTTCATGGTGTTTCTGGACTACTCTGTCCATTCCTGAACCTTTAGAATTTTCAAGTGTGCAACATAAAATAGCTGGGCTCTGAAGTAGGATTAGTCCTTTTGAAACAGATTAAAGAAGCAATTCACTTTTTAAATTTTGATGCTTTGCTAACATCTTACAGATACTTGCTTCCAAGTGCTTCACTTGAAAAGCACTCTGATGGGAACTTTTCTGTGAGTATGGAAATTCTATTGCATGTGGAAAGTTCATGTCAAGAAATAGTAGACTGACACTCAGTCACCAAGTGTTTCAAGGACACTTGCAAATCTAAGAGGGAGAAGTTCAGGCATGGTGTTCTAAAGATGCGGTAAATCGATCAAATGCAGGCCTATAAGTCATTTGTGCAATTCTTGCACTTAAGTACATGAACTGTAGAAATAGCAACATTTTTTTGGTCACTTCTATTTGAGGATGCTTTTAGGCTAGTGACTCTGATAAGCTGCTAAGAACATATGGCACAGATTTGATAAAATCTTTCTTGAGTGTCATCGGAATGCTACTACAAACATAATAAACATTATAGCACTTGTTGATAATGTTTGCAGTCTTATCTGCAGAGGTGTGGCCACAGGGGCTCATTGTTCTCTGGTAACGTGAAAAGAATTTGGCTGAGTGCTGAGTGCTCAGCACATAAGTAGTGGATGCTCCTGAAATGGGATGTTGCAAATGACCTTCCAAAATCTGACACGTAATCCATGCAGTGAAAATTTGTGTGGTGAAAAAACAGCACTCAATGGCAAAGGTGACGAATTTCAAATGCTCTTGTTGCTCATGGACTTTTGAAGGAGTAGAGCCATTGCAAAATATACTGGAATTGCACTCACTGTGCATACAACACATGAGAAGAGCTGCTTCTGCACTAGTGGTCTCAATATCCTCCCTGTTGTTGTGCTTTTTGGCAGTAGCGCCTCATCCTTCAGAAATATCATCCTGGCGTGGAAAGTCATGCTTCTGGCATAAGAGCTCCACATAAAATCTCACTGAATCACTCCTTAATCTGGACCTCTCTCCCCCCCTTTGCTGCAGGAGGCTTGTGGGAGTGGACACAGCTTCTTTGCAGGTTTATTGCAGTTGGTAAGAAAAGCGGTGCTGGCTCCTATCCTTCCCTTGCTTTGTTCAGTGTAGTATTTCCTTGGGAGGTGACCAAAGAAGTTAACTTCCTGGGTGTGGTATACACATCATCAAGTACCAGTGCAAGCTGAGGACAACCTGTGGAGGGAGGAGGTCAGGTTCCAGATTGGCTGAATGAATCTTTGGGAATAGGAGGTGAAAATTAGCAACTTTGTTATTAAAATTATGCCATTACACAGCATATGCTGGGGTTTTTTTCTCATTTCTCCTACTCTGTGACCTTGTATCCAAACCTTAGGCAAATCAGCACAGGCACTGTTCTCACTGTTTCCATTTGCAACAGCCTGTCTGTTTTTCAACAATTTGCCTTCAAGTAATTTTTCAGAATGAGCTTAGCTTAAGGTGAGTGTTTACTGTCACATTAAATAGCTTTGTGGGAAAGATGAATTGTAGATGACTGACAACTGTGACATCTTATTTCTGAGACTCTCTATTGCCAGGAAGCATTACGGAGATCTTGACCGCTGGAGACATTACTGCAGCAAAATTGTTTGGCGAGGTCACAAACACGTCTGCCAGGGAGCCTCTGTGCAGGGAGTGTCCCCTTGCTCAGGCAGCAGCGCATAATGCAGTGCCTTGCATGCATCCACGCTGGGAGTGTTTCAGAAGCAGGGAGGGTGTGCAGAGCCAAGGAGTGACCACGCTGCTTTCTGCTTGTCAGCACTCCAAGAAGGTGACTGCGAGACAGAGCAGCAGAGGCTGCTGTTGTGGTCTGTCTCTGCTTGGGAGGTGGTGAGTGCCCTGCAGTGCTCGGAGGTCCTGATTCCCAGGCATGCGTGGTGCTGGCAGTCTCATCTACGTGCACAACATCCTCCAGGCTCTGGGAAAAGAGCACTGTTGGGGGATGTGGACATCTGAGGAGCTAGGACTGACCTTCAGTTTAGGCACAGCTAGAAACCCCAGACCCTACAATGTCGAGAACCCTAAAACAGCACAGGTGTAACAGTGATACAGACATGTTTCACTTCCCTTTTTTCCTTTTCCAAGTGTAGGAACAGTTTTAACTGTTATCCAGGGCTGTAAAGGACCACCAGGTGTCAACTACCTGTTTTACTTCCAGTACATTTTATTTATTAATTTTTTTTCCTGCTAGCAATGTAATTTCCCCCATATTTCTTTTTCATTTGCATTGTGTATTTTAAGAAGAATCGCGAACATAAAATTTTAGTTAAATGATATTAAAAAAACCCCAAAGTCAAGTTTTTTTATAAATGCACTATAAAACTTCTATATTTATTGCAGAGAGCAGTGACACATGCATAATTTGTTCCTGAACAAGCTATTTTGTAAGATGCTGTTTTTTCAGTCACCTGAGCAGCATATTAAATTGAATGCCTCCGTTCTGTGCTTTAGGACAGTGTGTATGTACCAGCTGTCACAAGACTTTTGAGCAGGTGCTGGAACATATACAAGAATTGTGTATAGTGACCCCAGAATTCTAAAGTTTGTGAAACAGAACAGACTGTACTTTTGGCCCATGTCTCCACCAAGGCTCTTCTGCTTCTTGCTGTGCCCCAACCCGGTCCCTGTCATGCGGACTGTGATCCTGCAGGGGCCAGCATGGCAAACTCTGCCTAGCTCAGGCCATAATATCGTCGCTTGGAAGCCTGTGAGGGAATGGGGTTTGGGTGAAGGGCTGGCTTCTGGCTGTTTTCTGCTCTGTGGTTTCCAGGCCTGTTCATGCCGTGGAGTCAGTAAGTATCCATCTATACAGTACAGCTGTGCAGCACTTGTTCCTATGGATTTGTCTCACTCAAATGCCTTCAAAGAGCAGCACACATTTGTACTTTTCCCTTTGAAGATCCCAGGGTACACTGACAGGGGCCTTAGTATCGCTCCATTGTATTTTTATGCTTGGGACCTAAGACACAGACACACTCTTCTATGGGGAGTGCTTGCAAATCCAGTCTAGAGCCAGAGGTCAACAGCACAGAGTGGCTGGTGGAGGACAAGATATTGAAAGCAAGTATGAGATGTCCTTACATCTTCCTTACTTATGGGGAAGGATGGTTTTAAGATCTGTAGGGCAATGAATGAGAACAAATATCATGTGACATCAAATACGATATGATCAAATTTTATCCCTGGCAAGAGGTGGTGTTGCATTATGCAAATCAAATTATTCATGTCATCATAGGCTAACCATCACTAGTGAACTAAAAGAAAACAGTATTCCAGGTTATCAGAAGATATGGTCATCTAAAAGCCTCTGGGCATGAGACAGGGTGGAACTACTTTTTTTTCCTTCCTGCAAAAGGAATGGGACATCTGTGAGGAGCCATACTCTGTTCCCTCAACAGATGTGAGGACTCCATGACAGACTGCAGGCTGGATGCTGTTGTGTTTTCAGCTTTCAGTAGAAGCTTTTCCAGATTACTTGTGACATACTGACAATGGTGTTACGCTCAAAAGCAGTGAGCTCTGCCTTTCTCAGTTGGCCCCCTGCCAAGACAGGCATTTTCTCCTGCAACTTGGACAAGTGACCTGACAGTTTTCCATCCTGGCTTTAACCCTCTTCAGGAGCTGCTGCTTATTTCTGTTCTCTCTGCACTTTGCTTCCTGGCAAAATGGGCATAATCCAGAGTCTTCTCAGTGCTAAAGTCATCTTGAAAGAAAACATCATATCCCACTTCTTGAGGACACTGTCTTCATTGCAGCATCACATACAGGATCCCAAGAAGAAAGGGAATTTGGAATTGGGCTAACAAGAAAAGGAAGAGGAAATGCAGTCCAAGTTGGATGGGCAATGTGAGAAAACATGAGCTAGTGGTGTGTTACCGTGGGGGACAGTCTCTTGGCCAGCCCCCAGTTCTGCGAAGAGCGGGGGCAGAGGCAAGCAGCAGACAATGGCAGCCCTTGTGGGCTGCATGCAGTGTCCAAGCCCCTCACTTTTCGTAGCCTTATCTCTATCTGTGTGGTTGTGTTTTCCTGGCCCTGGAAATGCTGCCTCTCTTGCTTTTTCAGGTGTGGCTGCTGAGCAGGTCTCCACCAGCTCCTGGGGAAGGGAAGAAAGCTGATGCCGCCATAGCCATATGGCAGCCAAGGGGTTGGCCAGCACCCCCCTCAAGGCTCAATGCTTGCTGAGCCTTGCAGGCCTGATGGCTTGAAAATGAAAAAGGACAGGAGATGTGCAGCTCATGGCAGCCATCTGTGAGTCTCTGCTCTCCGCTTGGAAAGGAGGGAGCAGGATAAGGAAGGCTTCTGCCCTGCTGTACAGTTTCTCCAGGGTGAGCTGGGTGCCAGACTCTTTGTGACATGGTTAGGTAATCCTCCTTGCAGGCACCTGGCAGTGCACTCATTCCGATGGGGCTGGGATCACTTCCTGTGTCTGAGAAATTCTGAAGAAGCACAGCTTTTAAGAGAGTGGGCAGGCAGTCCTGTGACATCCCATGGGACAGACTCTGTCCAGCTGCTGCTGGGATGCACTGGTGGCCTTGGTCCCTCCGGAGGTGACTGCGTCAGCCAGCAGAAGCATTTGGATTTGCACTGAAAAAAAACATTCAGAAGGGTTAGCCACCTCTGTATAGATTTTCCCAATATCTCTCCAAGGCCATGATAGTGTAGGCAAGGTGTGGGGCCTTTTAATAATTTAGTTTGAGAGGTGCTGCTCTGAATGGGTCTGCTTTTCATGGGCTTTTCATGTGTCCAGCACATCCTGTGATGGAGTCAAAGCTCCACTGAGTTGAAGAAATAGTGAAGTGATTTCTCTGTAATCTTTGAGCACCTAATCCTTGCTAATAGAGGCAATTTATCCCTGGGACTCAAAGGTAGTCATTTAGAAAATGCTTTTGTTTTTTGACTGAGTTGGACCAGATTGCACCTAGCGCATATAATTTTGCAAAATGGTCCCCAAGGAGGGTAGCTCATCTATCTTTGAGTTTCAAAAACTGAAGCACTATGATGCATCTATGTAGGCAGTGTACTTTGTCTGGATAAGGTATTTACAGATAAGTGCACTTGAAGTAAGTGGGTTTGTTAAGCAGCATTGCCTGACTCTTTGCTCATTGTTATCTATAGATTTCAGGGAAAGTATTTTCACTTTAGTGGAAAGCAAGTCAATACATTTCCCTAATCCATCCTTCAATGTAAAACCAGGCACGTGCACTGCTGGTATTTCAAGTTATTTACCAATTAAAGGTCAAGAAATCCAAGTTTGCAGCATGTCACTTGATTTGGAGGCTTCATGGTAGAGCCATATTGGGCCAAGAATCTTGCTGCAGAGATTCAAGAATAAAAGAGCTCCCATGGTTTTGAACAGCCTGTTCCTTCTAATGTTGATAGCATTACCTGAGCAAGGTTATCCTCCTTACATGCTATGGAGAAGTTGTCCTCTAGTCTGAAAAAGACTGGAGTAGATTCTAAGGCAGTGAAGACCATTTATGCGGCATCTTGTACCTTCCGTCATCTTTTTTCTTTCTTCCCTAAGTTTGTAGCAGTAGGACTTGAATGGAGTGGTCTAAAACACCCAGACAGCTGCATTTTTTTTTCTTTATTTTTTTGGCAGATGTGAAGTCTAGTGGTGAGATACTGTGTGTCAGCTTCCCCTTTCTACTCACAGATGGACACAGAAATTCTAGGGATGAATAGATCTCACAAAGTAAATGGATGCATCTGTATCCAGAAATGCAACTTCTTGGCTAAGAAAGAGGTGATCTGATGCCTCTATAGTTCAGAACACAGCATAGAAATATATGTATGTATGTATTAGTGCATGAAGTGGTTGGATGTAAATCAGGCATAGACAAAGAGGATTTCTTGATGTCTGTTGGACAATGTGTAAGTGTATTCTTCAAAAAATAGCTAAAATGAGACTTTTAGGAAAACAGCCATTCCTTTTCAGTCCCTAGAGAGCAGAAAATTGTGTTTTAAAGGCTTAAGCTTTACCTTTATTTTAAACCTTTAACCCAAATCTACACACCAGATCTTGACCCATTCACAACCCCAAACACACGTGCAGCAACTTTGATGGGATATAAAAGTGTACATCCATGTACTTTATGTGTAGTTGTACATGCAGAGGGGTAGTTGGCTACCCTCCTACTTGATTAGGGTCAAAATTAACCAGATATTTGGAAGGAGGGGTCATCAGTCACAAGGAAGAAAGAGCCCTACATGCCCTCTTTTCTGTAGAAATGAATATGGATTATCTGTAATCATTTTTGGTGAACTTATGCTGCACGGAGGTCTGTAAGTGCTCCAGAAAGAATCTATCAAGATGGTCCATGTTAATTTTGATATTTATTGTACACCATGCCGCATAATTCAGCTTCCAGATCAGATGAATTAAGAGCCTGTAATACCACTCCACATCTGACAGCCTTCAGTGCGGGCCCTCTTGCATCATTCCTCAGCATCCCAGAATTCAGCTCCCAAACTATCACTCTGCCCATTTTCTTGGTATGCAGCAGGTGGAAAATGCCCTGAGCATCCTGGATCTGACTGTTAATCTGAAGACAGCCACATTAAGACAACTTTCATGTTTCTACAACCTCAGCTTCCATGCTGAGTGAAGGAAACCATTTTTATCATGCACCTATTTATCAGCTGATTTATCCCCTTGTGCTATACAGAAAAATCCACTGGTTTTCTGGAGGACCTCCTGAGGAGCAGAGAAATGGATTGGTCAAAAAGTAAGTTTCATTTGCCTTTCAAAATTGCATCATCTTTGAGAAAGATGAATTACTGTCACTGTAAAGCAAGTCTCCCATGAAATTAAATGGAGGAAAATATGTTCTTAATATAAAATTCTCAGGAGGGCTGTCTTCTATTTCCAGGACCTGAGAGCTTGATTTTGTTCATTTTGCTTGTGAGGAAGCCAGATATGCCCAGCAGCGAGCCTTTTAACTTTTTTATCATCCCAGATCCCATTTCTTTGGCTCTGCACAGCCTTCCCTGCACTTGGAGACTTTTTCAGTGTTTATGACCCAACCTGTATTGAACTTCTGAAATGTTATGAATTGTGAGTTTCAACCTTTTGGGTTAGCAGCTCTCTCTTTTTTAAATGCACTGAGGGACAAAAAAATAGATAGAATATAAAATCTCTCTGTTTGGGGATACTATTTTTAGTTAATATAGTGATGATTTACTAAGTGCCTAACATCCAGAGGTGCTTCATGTTTTGCCCATGACCATCAGCAAATGCGCATGACTTATTCTATGCACCATTCCTATCACTGCTAATCTCCTTGGTCTGTTTGCTTCGTGGTCTAGAAAGTAAAGGTATTTTATCTGTGAAAAGTTAAGGTTAGCCTATGACACAGCATGGGTCAGGTTGGAAGGGACTACAGTGGATCATCTGGTCCAACCTCCCTGCTCAAGCAGGGTCCTCCCAGACCACATTGCACAAGACTGTGTCCAGGCACTTCTTGAATATCTCCAGGGAGGGGGACTCCACAGCCTCTCTGGGCAACCTGTTCCAGTGTTTGGTCACCCACACAGTAAAGAAGTTCTTCGCCATATTCAAGTGGAACTTTCTATGCATCAATTTCTGCCCATTGCCTCATTGCCTCATTTCTGCCCATTGTCCTATTGCTCAGCACTACTGAGAAGAGCCTCATCCTCTTGGCACCCTCCCTTCAGATATTTATAGACATTTGATGAGGTCACCTCTCAGCTGTCTCTTCTAGATGCTCAACAGGCCCAGCTCCCTCAGCCTTTCCTCTTAATAGACATGCTCTAGTCCCTTGATTATCTTTGTTACACTCTGCTGGACCCATTCCAGGGGCTCCATTTCTCTTGTCCTGAGAAGCCCAGGACTGAACACAGTACTCCAGGTGTGGCCTCACCAGGGCTGAGTAAAGGGGCAGGATCACCTCCCTTGATGTCTGTCAATGCTCTTTCTAAGGCACCCCAGGATTCCATTTGCCATCTTGGCTACAAGGACACACCGCTGTTGCATTGACAGTTTGTCGTCCAACAGAACCTCCAGATCCCTCTCTGCAGAGCTGCTTTCCAGCAGGTTGCTCCCCAGCTGGTACTGGTAACCTGGGGTTATTCTTCCCCAGGTGCAGGACCCATTCAGGCTTGGAGGCAGAAAAGCGATTGGAAGGCATTTTCATGAGTGGAAGAATGAAATCACCTAATGTGTTCTTAACCTTCTTTAACTTCTCCAATTCTCTTCATTCTCATTTCTCTGATAACTAGGAAGTCCTGAAGCTGTTTTTCATGCATTTGACAAAACACTATTACATGCTTCATTTGCATCAATTACACAAAAAGCAGAGATGAATGGCCTGTAAGTGGGGGCAGAATGATACCTTTAGCACTTCAAGAAAGCAATATTTAATAAAGACTACTCAGGAAGATCTATAGTGCTAGCAACCAACCATTCTCTCTGAAAATACTGTGCTTTGGAAATATAGGAATGGAGAAAGAGAATGGAATACATTTATGACTTACATTTTAAAGGTATTGCTAAAGAGATTAGCAATTAATCCCATACACATTTGTAATTTCATTGCTTGGAGTATTTCTTTGAAATCACATTGTAGTGAGGTTACTGAAGCCCTTTTTTCCTTTATGTTTATATGATCATCTGGAAATATTTTATGAGTGGGTTTATAGGTTACTATAAACAAAAAACAACAAATTAAAGGAATTGAGGAACAAGGCAGGCTTTATTGAGGGGAGCGATTATCATTCATAAGAACTTTGTTTTTCTGCTAATTTTCTGACTGATGTGGATTAATTGGTTTTCATTGAAAATAAAGTCAAGCTGTCACACTGCCTTATATCTACCAAAACAAAATTCAAAGTTATAGTTCAGTCTATGTCGAACTAAGCAGAAAAGAGGGAAACACAAACAAAATAATGCTGCAGTAGTCAAACCGTTGGGAAACTGATTGTTAATTAAATCTGGCATAACTGTCAAAATAACGGTGCAATACATTTGAGAAATGAGACTCCAAAGTCACATGTAAGAAATCTGAGCATCAGAATTTCTCAATTTACTTGAGCTGTAAACGAATAAATCAATGTCTTTAAAATGAGAGGAAAGATGAGGGAACAGCAAGAGATATTTTCAGACCGCACAGAACTAAAGGTATTAATAATTTTAGTGGATATTTTTAATGACGTTCAATTGTTGTACTGTAAGTCTTAAACACAGGATTTTAATGGGCACAGTAAAATTTTTGCCATTAGTTTTCAGTGCAATAAGATTAAATGCCTGATGCTGAGCTGGTATAAATCAGTGAAGTCGGTGGAGTCACAGATACGCTGTTTGAGGCTCGAGTCCCTTATTTTGCATCAAGTGCAGCCAATCTGCATTATCAAACATTGCAAACAGGAAAACATGCTGTGTAAAGCCTGGAGTGGGAATGGCATCTTTTGGGGAGGAGAATTGGAGGTCATCATTGCTGGCTGAGGTTTGCTGGTCCAGGGGCTAATGAAAACTGACAGATTACTCCTCAGGAAAAAAATAATTCCTCTCAAAAATAACAACCATGCAAATTAATATGATACACAAAGGGGGTGAAGATTTATGTGGCTGTTTCCCGCATCCCTTTCATCTGGCTTTCTTTTTTTGTGCTGTTCCCTAATGATGCTCATTTGTCTGCTTCACTTACTGCTGCCTCCCCTTCCTCTCATGCCACTCCGCTACTGCTGGGACACACGGGGCTGCACCTTCCTGGCCTCTCTCGATCCCCACTGAGGTGTTTTTGATGGCAGTCGAGCTGTTGCAGCTGAGGAAGCTCCTTTGGCCATCTCTTCATGCCACTTCTCTGCCAGAGTTGATCTCCTCATAGCACAGGTGCTGGGATGGGCTGCAGCCCTGCCCTGCAGCTGCAGCAGGTCACAACCTTGGTGTTGTGTTAGTTAGCAATCTGTGAGTTGCTGAGCTAGGAGTGGGCTGGTTTATTGCCTCCTTGGTTAACCTCTGCCTGCCAGGCTTCAACCTGACAGAAACAGTGAGGCAGGGGCTGGGCTGCTGAGGTGGCAGCCCAAGTCCATGGAGATCAGCAGGAAGATTCCTACTGCTTTTAATGAAAAGAGGACGCTGGCTTTAGCTTACCCACAAGACTCAATTCTGCTTTGACTTTTACAAAGAGTAAGGAGATCCACTTGAGCAAAACATGAGTCAAACTCTCATTTCTGTCCCACCATATGGCACCTTAACTCAGCTGAGATATAATGCAGTTACCTTTCTCTACTTCCATCTTCCTTCTTACAGTCCCTCCCTGTTCTCTCTGCTCTGGTGCATCTGAAATGAGATTCTGGCTTCTTAGAACAAAGTCCCCGGCTTTCCATTTGAAATGAAAGATGTTAGCCTTTTTGGAATGTTGTGATATGATAAATGTGTAATGGAAAACCTGTTTTCCGCACTTAGCTGGAGAGTAATTAATCCTAGGGCTTTTTCCTTCCTTCTGGGAATGGAACTATCAGCTACTTCCTGATGACGAGAGGCAGATGGCAAGAGGTAGACTTCTTGATGAAGTGAGATGCATGGTGGATTTCTCTGAAGACATTGATATTGAGCAGGGTCTGTATCTGAACAGAATGAAGCAAAAAGGAGGGACAGGGAGGAGAACTGAGGAAAACCACATCGTTGCCCCCTTGTCCCTCGAAGCCAGGAACAGCTCACCCTGGAGGTTGTTGTAAAGTAGTTGGTTCACTGTTGTATCTGCTCTCAGTCTAAATAGCAGAATGTGTGTACAAGATACATGTGTAAGCACACGCACACATGTGTACACATGCCTGTATAGTATGACAGCTGGTGCACTTTTTATTTAAATATATGATATAATATATTAATGAGCTTTGGTCTGAAGTTTGGGCTTTTCGTAGCATAATATGAAGGGCTGTTTTAGTAAAAACCCATCAACATTAGTTAACTTGCTAAATTCCTTACTCAAGTATGGGAGAAATATTAAAAATAAATGCTCATTTACTTTCATTTCTGCACATTTGTGGCTTTGTACTTTGAAAACGTGTTTTCTGCCTTGTGTTTAGCAAATAAGCCCTTTTATTTGCTTTCACATTAAGAGATATGAGAACATATTATGAAATAAAGCTATTTTTAGAAATCTCATCTTATGAGATGAAGCTATTTTTAAGGTCACCTTCAAATGTCAAGGCATCCCTTTCCTGCATACATTGTCATCTTTGGAAACGGGACATTGGGAAACCTAACAAGTCCTTGACTCCTTATAGCATTGCTCTTGGTTGGGAAGGGTTTAAGAGTGACGGACATGTTTTTATATTAGCTGCGCAGGTTGGTTTGCAAACGACTGCTGTGGTCGATGGGTTTTCCTGTGACCAGCGGAGTGCAGGGAAGTTCGCTCTCCTATGTCAGGGTGAGGCCATGCACGTAAATTGCAGGAGTTTTCAAGGTCTTATGGCAGTCACACCAGTAGACATTTGAAGAGGCTTATGAAATCTGCCATTGAATATATGTGAAGAAATTTTTGGGCAAATATTGCCACAGTCTACAGTAAAGACCTCCAAACTCCTCCACGGACGTGTATCCTCTCGTTTTGCAAAGGCTTCTGTTAAATACTGAGTGGGTGAGAAAAAAACCCAACCTACCAGTCCTTGGCAAAAGACTTCAGAACCTTCAGATTACAAAAAAATAAAAAAAGTGCATAAATTTCACATGTTTTTTACAACTGAAGCATCATTTGGTTTTGGAAGTTTCAGCAACACAGCATAAGCTATTACTTACACCTTTGGGGTTGTATCTGACAGTGTCTTGAGTATTATCCACTTGATTCAATCTCTTTTGCAACAAGTGATGATCCTTTTTACATACATATAACCTGGAGTTGATATAGCCGAGAACTCCTTTCTGTCTCTGGGAGAAATTTCTTTTCTTTGCCACCTGGAGACATTTGTGTCCTGCTGTGTTTATTAAACTGCTGACCTAGATATTGCTGAAATAGATAGCTTTGGGGTGACAGGGGATATGTATGTACCAAAAATATTTTTTACCACTAGTTTGCTCTAGCTGAGGTTTCATGTAGAGACAGTGAATGAAAGAAAACTCAGAATAAATTCTTTTGCAGTTACAGAAAAATTAAATTTGCCTTATAAGTCAATGGACTGCTAGTTCTATTGCTTATTTTTCTTTTCTGATCTCTTTTACAAGCTGAATATTTAACAGTTATAATGTAAAACTTAATCTGAAGAAATTCTCATCAAAATGCACAATGCCAAAAGCAGTAAGCAATGAAATGTGCTCCCCATTCTCCTTTCTGGAGAAGAAAAATAAGGTATTTTGAGATATATACATATTGGTGTCAAAATACAGTAGTTGCTCAAAGCAAACTTCATCCTGCTTTTGATAAGGGAGTAGCATTCAGGATGGATGCTACAGCTATATATTTGCAAGCTGGGAGGGTTAAGTGGCAGAAAGATAAATTGGTTATCCAGAATCATTCACGTGTTCTGTCTGCCACCAGCTGATGTACCTTCATCACTCTCCCCTGAGACTAATAGTGATATGTTCCATTGTCTTGGTGCTTGTGACGGACCCTGAGTTGAATTCAAGGGATTGCAACAAGATAAATCTATTTACACCAACATAAATCACTGGTATGATTTGGGGCTACTTTCTTTCTTTTTTTTCCTTTTCCTGTAGGCTTTGCTGGAACCTGCTTGGCAGTGTGTTAGAGTGAATGCTATGTTCATTATTGGTCAGAGCAGTAAGTTTGCTGAAATTCTGCCTTTTCACGGAAAAGAACAGCAACCATCACTCCATAGTTTGGGAGCAACTGAGAAATACTTGAATGCTGTTTACTCCATGGAAAGTCTGTTCTTATCTAAACTGAATTGGATTAATGCAGCAAAATCAGGGACTTTCTTAGTTCTTCACTGATCCTTGAAAACACTAGATTTTTTTTTTTTAATACATTATCTTAGAATAGTGGACTTTAGCTAATAACTTTATGAAATGAAGCTATCCCTTGCAACATGAAGGACCCAAAAAAGGGAACTGCTTTCAAGTGAGTGACTTTGTTTGCAGTGTGACAGAGACACACAATTTTGGTGTAGGATGTCACTGATTGTGAGACAGACTTCATAGAACAAGTGCCAGGCAGATCCTGCTGGCACTTCAGGTGCAATGGGATGAAAGACCCCACAGGTTTGGAATGGATCAGTACTGTCTCTGCTCATGCCATTTCAGACAAAGCTGTTAATTTAGAATGCCTCTAGCACATGTTGGATAAATGCAAATAAAAGTGCTGCGTATCTTCTTTATTCCTATTTTGCAGACTACAATCACTGATGTATTCAAGCTACAACCTTCCCTCTGGCCATTGTATCGTGATAAAACTGCTTAAGAAGTTGGACAAAGATTTATTTTACTATTAAATTCCATTGCTTTTTCAAAATTCAGCTTTCTAACCCAGAGAGCTGCAAATTCTCTGGATAGCTGTGAGGACTACATTCAGGATCTCTGAGGACATGGGAGCAATACTTCTGGAGAGGTCTCCATCAACCCAGAGAGGCCCCCTATATGTGCACAGGCTGGTTATATGACATGCACAGTAAAATCCAGCCAGAGTCTTTGAACATATGGCACAGCAACAACTGTCTGCCTGCACAGATGGAGGGAATGGGGTGATTTATCTGTTCATGTGCAGCAGCAGCTTCTGAGACACACCGCAGCCACTATGGCCATGGAACATGTAAGATGCTAGCTGGGATGAACAGCCGTTCCAGTACTGATTAATGAGTCCTGTGGCCATTCCAAGCAGGCTTTCATCCTTATGCTGAAAGATGACATTAGCACTCTGTTATCTGCCTATACGATGTTGAGCCTAGTAGGAACCCTGAGTCAGGTTCACAGGTGTTAGCAAGATAGAACGAAATACTAACTTATATTCAGTCTTGAAAGTTACCTGGTCATGGGAGCCTGGTCTCAGTGTCCCCGCAAGTTTTGTCCTGGGGATCTTGCTGGAGATCTTCAGTCTCGGTTACAGACTGCAGAATCACAGAATGTGCTGAGTTGAAAGGGCCCTACAAGGATCATCGAGGCCAACTCCTGGCCCTTTCCCAGCACCATCCCCAAGAGTCCCACCACATGCCTGAGAGCACTGTCCAAATGTTTCTTGAACTCTGGCAGGCTGGTGCTATGACCACTTCCCTGGGGAGCCTGTTCCACCGCCCTCTGGGTGAAGAACCTTTTTCTAATATCCAACCCAAAGCTCCCCTGACACAACTTCAGGCCATTCTCTTGGGTCCTGTCCCTGGTCACCACGGAGAAGAGATCAGTGCCTGCCCCTCTTCTTCTCCTCCCGAGAAAGTTATGGACTGTGATGAGATCCCAGATGTCTTAGGGCTAATTTCTTTTGTTGCTTTAGTCAACCATTTTCCAACTGCCTCTACTTGGTGATTTCCCCTACAGGCCAAGAGCTTTTGTATCTCCTTATGTTTTTATCAGGGTAGAAGTCAAAAATATATTTTTAGCAATAATAATGGGCACCATATCATAATCATGACATTATACTGTGACCAAATAACATTTGACACTATTCTTTGTAATCCACAAGCTGAAATCTTAGAATCTTCCAAACTTTTCTTATTTAACTAAAATTATTATGTTTTAACTAACTCTTTAATTTTCCAGTGATTTCCTTAAGTTCAGCAAAGCCTCATAAGGTTGAGTTCCACAAACTAATGGTGTGTTGTGTGAGGGCCCTTAAAAACCTGTACATCTCCCTCCCGTCATGGGAGGCTTTATCTCAAAAGTACTGTTGAGCCAGGCAGCAGATTTATCTCTGGTGGGAGAAATGAACACCTTTAGTTTTACTATAAAGCTCCAGGCATTATAGACAGCCAGGTAATATCCTGACGCTGCTTAAATCACTGGCAAAATGTCTGCTGACTTCAATAAAGCCAGGATTTCATCCACGACATCTTTAATAATCTGTGTCAAAATGAGATCAGTTCTTTGCTGTGAGTGGGAAGACATGAAATTGTTCTAAAATGGAAAATGGACAAGTTGCCAGTTACTAAGAGACATCAGAGAAATTGAGAAGCTTCCATCTGGGAAACATCTTCAGTTAGTGTTCCATGTATATAAAAAATATGTTTCCTGTCTTCCACAGCTAATTAACTAGGAGGAAAAAACAATTCTCCTGGTGGGTATATCCAGTGCTCAGACTATGACATAAAATCAGCTAGTCTATCATGGTGAGAAATACTGCTGGAATTTTGTCTTTTGTTGAAGTATCACCACGCCCCCTTTTTCTTTAATCTGTACATCAGTCTGTAGGTGTTGAAACAAAACCTAAGCAGCTCTTTACAATTAATTTATATAGTCTAATGTTATGGCAAGACATTTTATAGAATAATTATGGTTAGAAGATAGGACTTGAGTCTTCCGTGTTTCCAAAAGCTTGAGCTCCAATACAGAAAATACAGTATATACCACTGGTAATTTTGGCTGAGATTAACTGGCGGTGAAGTAGTAACAGACATAATATGATATAGCGAGTAAGTAACTTTTCTGCCTCCTTTGAGGAGTCAGTAACACTAAGTTAATATCACAAGAAAGGAGAAATCTAATTTCAAAAATGCATACACCAAATTTCACAGGTTTGCCATTAATTAGTAAATGGTATTTCTAATGGTATTAGTAAACTAATATCGTTAAAGAACTAGAAGGATAAATTAAGTTCTCCAGTCTTATTATAATAATAAAGTAGTTATTAAAGTTATAAATGCATTTTTATGTCCTTAGATTAGTCAGTCAGGCTCTCTGGCATGTTTTTGCCATTCTGTAGACTTCCAAACATCTATTGATCGATCGATAGATAGATAGATAGATATAGATATTGTCCCCCCAAAATTAAAATATGCTGATTTCGCTGTGAAAAGAAACCAAATTCCTTTTCACCTGATATTGAAGATCTGCCCAGAAATTTTTACTTTGCATCTTTACTTTTTAAGCAATGTCTAGTTATCCATCTGTGCTCCTCTGTGATGATCGCAGCTGGAATTTTTTTTCTCTCTTTAATGGCGGTAATCATAAGAAAGTAATTGTTGGCTTAACCAAAGTGGCTTTCTTTTCAATTCCCTCTTCAGTGGAGCTTCTAAAAAGCCAAATCAAATGCTCTGTTGCATTCAGGAAATATTTCCAGAGAAACATTACAGCTACAAGTTAAACAGAGAGCATCTTCTGCTAAAACTTGAGTTTTTCTGTGCTGATACATTGTGTAAAAAAGAAAGCAAAACCAGTATAGTGTCCGAAAGAGCTGAATTGCTTTCTGCTCTGTGGTAAAGGGAGAACACAATGGAACAGTGGAACATAGGGAAAAAGGAACAAAGTACTGGTTTCCTTTATGTGCCCATTTATTGGGAAAATCAGTTCAGTAGTAGAACCACAATGTTTGGAATATGGAAAGTGTGTTTCATAGTTTTATAATAGCTAGTTTCATAATAGCTGCTGATAAAGTAAAATTTAGAGTCCTGCAAGAGAGTGCCTTTACCTAATATACTGTTGATTGTAAAGCCAAGGTTTCTCTATTGCCTTCAGATGTTTGCCCTTATTGGTCTTGCTGTACCACAGCAGAGACAAAAAAAGACACAGAGTCCCAGATGCTGCGAATATACACCTAATGTAGTCATGTTTCATGTTGAGGAATATCATCAAGCTATCAGGCAGAAACAAGTGGATGTGAAAGGGTTTTTGATGCATATGCTTGCCAGTCAGTACTACCCACCCATAGGATTGTTTATGCATCTGACATCTGCATGACAAAAGCAGAAATAACCCAAAGGCATTGCGTGACTTTGCCATCTTCTAATAAGAGCATAATCCTCTAGGTAAAAATCAGATTTTCTCAAGCTACCATTCTCCCAGTCCAAATCTTATGTTCCCCAGCTTTATGGTAGTCTGGACTGAGCAGGGAAATGGAGGAGTGTTCCCACCATGAATCCTTCCTCTTTTGATGCATGGGTACCCTCCCTGGACCAGGGAGCTTGAGCAGAAACCCTTCCAGGCTGTGGGCAGCCCAGATTCAGGGCTCGCTCTTGCTTGGCAGGGGTCCCTGGAGAGCAGGCTGCCGTGCAGGAAGACAGGCAGCAGCACCGCTGTGTTTCAGACGGTCGGAGCAGGGCTGAGAGCCTGCGCTAAGTGTTGGCTATTGATCGGCTCGAGCTGGCTGCCTGCTCAGCTGTGCAGGGACAAGTGGCCCTTTGAGTCTCTGCGTACACTGAGAGGCTGAGAGATGCAAACTCCTAATTTAGGCTCTCTAAATTGCTCTCTGGAGGTGTTCAGAGCTGTCTTGTCCTGTCTGTTGTGTGTTTAAAGCAGTTGGGCATGTTTCCTGCACAGCTTGCACTACGTATAAAAGGACAGTTGCCTGATTTTAAGATGAGCTTAGTTTGGACATAAGCTCGGCGTAGGGTGGAATCCAGCTGAGGTTCACGGTGCGGGTGTTCTCCATCTCTGAAATGGAAATGACAACTCTCTTCGTGGGAGTAGTGTAGTTTTGTATACATTAAGAAACTCATGTGTCTCTGATCATGCTGATGCCTACATTGGACTGAACCCCTTCGAACCTCCCAGCTTGTCTGTGCTGTACCCTTCTGTTAGTGCCCAAAGCAAGTTTTGTTCCGCTACATCTTTTTTGTGCCTTTAATGAAAGACAACCAAAATATATGATTGCAAATCTGTGGCTTCTGGCGGAATGTAAAATTTGTGGAAAGGAACCACTCTGTTCAGGCTGTATTCACTGCAATCTTTTCCGTGAGAAACATCACATATGCCACTTAGCAATTGTTAATAGGAACCAGAAGCTTAATTGGCAGCTCACCAGATGAACAAAAGATATAAAAAAATACCATTTCCCCAAGGATATGCCTAGATATCTAGGAATAAGAGTACACATTCTGTAGCCGAGTTTTCGGAAATACTGGATTTGTAGCTGAGTTCAGCATTTTCACGTGGTCAGTAGCTAGCTCTGCAATGCGGGGCCCAAGCAGTGATGCATATCAAAGTTACAGCACACGCTCTTGCATTTTACTCTAGCATTAAGTTGCACTGTGCTAGACCTCAAGGATGGACACAACATAATCACACATAACCACTCTCACGTGTTTCTAGTATTCTCAGTGTTCCCTGTTTTTCTTTTTCCTGCTTTATTTTGTTTAAGAATATGTTCTGACACAGAGTAGCTGAAATTATTTAAGAAACAAGGTACTGTTACAAGTAGTTAGCACTCCAGATGGATGACAAAAGACTAATAAAGGACTAAGGGTCAAGCATTATAAGTGTTAAGAACTGCTCTTCATTAAAATACATCACAGCCTTAGGGATTAGGTTTTATCTCTCCCAATACTGACAACAGAACGGGATCTCCCATCCCTACTTTACGTATTTGGCTTTGGCTTTTATTAGTCTGTGTATGCTTTTGAAAACATATGGCAATCTTTTCAAGGTCTGGATGTATGGTGTATTTGAGTTTACAAAAATTAATTTTTATTATTGCTTTGTTTTGTTAAGAAAGCCATTCCAAAAACCTGGGCAGCTGAGTAAAGTCTGAAAGGAAAGAGCAACTGTTTTTAAGAAGAGGTGAGCACTGATAATAAGTAAACTCTGTGTCTTGGGAAGAAAGGAACTGCTGAAAAGTAGTCAGACTTCAAAAGGGCCTTGTTTTGTCTTGATGAATGCAGGAATGCAATGCTGAGTCTAGACAAAGATTCCTCAGATTTAGTATAACATGAAACAGTTGTTGTGCCTAGCAAATACAGGTCTCCTGGAAAATGTATACCTATAGCTTGCGTCACCTTGCGCTAGTTAAATACACCTACCAAAAGCTGCAGTTGTTTTTATTACCAAAGTAAACTCTGAAACTCTTGTGTCACTAGTAGTTTCTTCATATCTGTGACAAAACCCTGCCAGATTCCAGCTGGATCCATGTTTATGCTTTCCTTCCCTTCTTCCAAACTTGTGTATGTGGTGTGCTATTATTGCAGGGCAGTAGGGCTCAGAGACCTCAGTTTGCAAGCCTTATTGTGATAGTGTGCATTTTTGACCACACCAGGCACCAAGGGGAGTACCTACTGCCACTGATACCTGAACAGACTTTGTCTCAGATATGTAAACTGGGGAAAAATCTCCCCGAAGTATTTGTGCTTCAGAATTAATGACCTTCAGTGGTTGGCTCTACATTTTGGAGATAATATAAAGCAGTCAGTAAAAAAAAAATTATTGCATGAAAGAATGTAAAAAAAAAATATTGAAAACAAGTTGCTTTTGGCACAGCTTAAAACAACCCCATCATACATGGCAGGTGGCTGTGTGTGCACAGTATGGCAGTCAGTGATGGTACTGGCACACAGCCCATCCTTCTTTTGTGCCACCCTTTCATTTGTTCAAATTTATTATTCAAAATTATCCTATGCTTTAACAGGTGCCCATGATGTTAAAATGCAAGTAGACCCACAACAGATGCCCACATTGGTTTTTTTTTTGTTGGCGTAAATCTGCATCTTCTTTTATTTGCCATGAGGATATTTCTAGTGAGCAAGGAAGGAAGAATAGGCTTCCTACCTCTGCTGATGAATGCTTATAGATGGACGGTCTTGTGCAGTAGTTTTTGACGTGGAATGGGTATCATAACCTTGTTACTGGAAACAGTCAGAGTGGCTCTATGATCAGAGATTCGATCCTGCATTGTAACTCTCAGAAATAAGGGTCCACGAGGATCATATTCAGAGAACAGAGGTAACACTCATCTCACAGGGGAGTGGGCTCAGGCTTCCCTTATCTGCTTTAGCTGACAGGGCACCATCTCTTCCAGATGCTGTTTGCTGACAGATTGTATTTGCAACAAGATGTGTCATCTCAGTGTTCTATTTATGAATACATTTAATTAAAATCCATTCATGCAGATGTAAAAACATTTACCATTTAAGGGGACTATGACAAGGACATAGAGAGGACTTCTATTCCTGTAACTTTTCTGCCCTGTACTTTTGGCTTTTCAGTGCCCATCTGATTTTTCCAGGATATTCTTAGATTACCTGTTTGACTAAAGTGGCTTTCAAATATAGATGCTCCAAATGGAAATGCTTACAGACAAACCATTCAATAATCAAAGTCTTTCATTTCCCATCTCTCAGCTATCTGCAGTTTTTGAAATGCAGCCTCATGACTCTGACAAGGGCTCCATGCTCAGTTGCCAAAATTGAAAATGGTGCACCTGCTACAAATATATAAACCACCACTTCAAAAAAAGATTTAAAGATTTTAAATAACCACAGCATCTCATAATAAAAACACCTCAAGAGTCTTACCCACATTAGATCTAATCATACAAGACAAAGAAATACTCTGATAGGGTTAAGCTACAAAGCAAAGCACTCCAAAGTGGCTAATGTCAAGAGTACCCAGTTGTTCAGGGATATCATGGTTCAGTCTTTGAATTACAGGACGATACCCTATTTTTAGAGGATCTGTGTGTATGTATGCTGCACTGGGAGTGGCCTGTGATGCCTGGATCCATTAATCTTTCTCATTCCAGTCTGAGATATCCTCATGGTATTAATAGTGCAGAAGGCCAGGGGGATGGAAAGGGATGTCTACACAGTATCTGCAGATGGACAGCAGATTTGTGATGTATAGGAAGGATTCCCAAATATGCATCAGAATTTCAGCGAATTAGGAAGAAGTCTAGAACTGCAAAACATTTTAAGGACTCAGAACTAATGCACTGATTTACCATGCCAACTAGCTTCTCTCTTTGGTGTAGGGTGGCTTCTGTGGATGACTACAAGGAGAACATTTTTTAATGAGTAATACAGCTAAAGACTGAGGCCTGATATGTTAGTAAACAAAGATTTAACAAAAAAACAACCCACTTATATCAGTCTGACTCATTTGAAAATGCCCAGATGTGCTGAGCAAGTCATTAGATTGTTGTATATATAACCATCTGTCTCTGAATACCTACTAGTGAGTGTGCATAGGCAGGCATGGGGGAAAAAGGTGTATCCATTTAAACCTCAAGGAAGAGACGGCATCTGACTTTTCTGATGCCACAGTTACAAAAACAGAAAAAAAAATGTCGAAAGAAGGTCAAAGAAGTTCTTGGAACCAAAATAAAAAAAACCATTTGAGATTCTGGAAGCAAAATAAATAATGGCATTAAAGGAATGTAAAACTGTCCAGAATAACAGCAATTTGCTACCACTGCTGTTGAGCAAACACAACAGATTCTTTTGCCTGCGACAGTTCTGCCATTAGCACAAGAGAATCATTCATACCATAGCACTGAAGAAAACAAACAGAGATCTGTAGTTAATTTGCAGTAAGATCCTGAGACAGCAGCCTCAAGAAGATGAGGACAAAGGACCTTGAAAATACCCTCCACAAGCTGCACCTATAATATGAGTGAGAAGAATGTGTGTGTGATCAGAAAACCAATGAAACAGCCTGCGGGTCTGCAAGAGACAAACTGAGGACCTGCCAACCAGAAGCTGAGGAGGTGGAGTATGTGTGTGCTGGGTGGGCTTACAGCACACCCCGGGCAAAGTGGGTCATGCACTCCTGGAACTGCGGAAAAGTTGCGAGAGACAGGGTGTGATACAGAGAATGGAGGTAGAATAACCTGAAGAATCATCAGAGAAAATCAGATTGAAGGGGAGCTAGAGAGGTCCCCCTAAATTCACCCACTAGCCCAAGGCACAACAAGCTTTCCTCCCATGATCTTCCAGAAAAAGCAACGAAGTCCTCATTGTAGTGGGGGTGAAGTTGCTGAAATGCCCAGGAAATCCCAGCTCCTTCACTGAACCAAGTATGATCGTTTTGCATTACTGTGGTGGAGAGCAGTTGGTATTTTAAAATGTCAAAGAGCCACTGCAGTCCCCCTCTTCATTAAGACCTTTCACTTTGTGAATTATCAATTCACCTCCAGCCCTGAGGTCAGACAAAAATAACTGCTCATCAGGCAGATGTCCATTCCTAATGTGGGCAACCCCATGTGTACAGCCCCTCTGTGACTGACATGAGCTGATTCCTTCTGTCAGAGGACCTTGCAGGCAGTCAGAGGACAAACCATTCATCTCAGGTGAGCTCTCCACCGACCCATAAAGCAGGCTGAAAGGGCAGAGCAGGAAACACAGCCTGTGTCACATCTTTATCTGGTCAAATAAGACTGAACTCACCAAAACTGGCACTTTTGACAACTGCTTGAATTCATCCATGCAAATGGGAGATATCAGTGACATAACTGATGTCAGTAATGCTGGGACTATCTTTTTTCATGTACTAGCTAGTTGCTAATCAGCAGTGGATATTTTGCATCTTTTCTGGGATTATTTGCTGCATCTACAGTTACTTTGGCATATAAGGATGTGCTGTGTAATAGAAACAGCCACCAAATGCTGAGAGAAGCTGGGCTCTGAGATAGAAGATGATGAAAACTCAATCAGTGACTCTCCCATCTTTCAATAAAAGTCCTTTTAATAGTGTAAGTGAATAAAGGTCATGTTTTTTACCTGAGTAATGCTGGATGGAGACTAATTGTGTTTTAAAAAGTCAGGTTTTGATCACTTTTTTGCGAACTGTGAGTGCATAATGAAAGTCAATAAATTAACCATTTCAGTCTAAACAAAACCTAAGAATCGCAATGAAAATTCAATTGCAGGAAAAGTCCTTTGGCAGTAAATAAAATTTTACAGCACATGTAAATAACAGTTCAAGTGGCTCAATTTAGCAGCGACAAAAGCTGTTTTCAATGCAGAGTAATTGTTCAAATTGCCCCCTTACACAAAAAAAAGCAGTTAAAATGAGCCAATTTATGTAAGCACTGACAAGAATTGTTTTCAACTGTAGGCATTCTGTTAAAGCTGTTTGAAATTAAGTAGATGGTTGCCAAATTGATGCAATTACTTAGACATCATAAAAAGGGTTTTAAAACTAAAAATGCATCTGCTAACAGTATTAAATTGAGGCAATTAGCCAACGGGAGTTTTAACCTTCATCTAGCCACCATGAATCTACTTGGACATGAGAAGTACTTTCATATATGTCTTACTGTATGTTAAATTGATAATTAAGGAGGGGAATTACCTGGAGATAATCACCAGCATGAGTTTTCAGAGGTGTGCCTATCTTCAGCCAGTGTTAAGCCATGCGTTGTGGATGCTGTGTCCACATTAATTGATGCTGCATGAACTGTACTGATATTATTCACCTTTATGTTTCATGTATGTACCTTTTGTTATTTAGCCAATTTGTCTTACACTGGAAAGCATCCGGAAGCAAACTAACCTCATTAACAGAGAGCAATTTTATGAAACGAGACCTGTGAAATTCCTCATTCTCTCCATCTCTGGTGGGCAGCTTGGTGCCACATAGCCCGGGACCCTGCCTGCTGCAGTGCTGACGTGGCACGTGCTGTGTGTGCCACTGCTCTTACAATCTTCCCAGAAAAAGCTACCTGGTATAACAGGCATCAGTCAGGGTGGTGGACTCTTGCTGGTCTTACAACACTCACTTCAATCCATTCTGGCTGTTCTGTGCAGCATTGGGCCAGCCACATTCATCTGGAAACACCGAGTCACATCAGTGCCACTGACACACGAGGTTCTTTTAGCCTCAATCTTAGTCTAAGAGTGTAAGCCACAAAACTTTTAGATAAGCCCTCAGAAGTTCAGATTTCAGTTGCTAAGTTTCCCAAGCTACTGCACTCCAGTCCTGCTCTAGCAGGCACTCATCCCAAACCACCGAGGTCCCTTTTTTGAGGAGGACATCAAATCCATGTCTCCCTGTTCTTATCTGCAAGAGGAGATTGTCTCTTGAGAGTCCAGATGAAAAATGCTTTTCTGACATAGATACTTTATTTTGGAGGGACTTTTTTGTCCTCACCGTGAGCCTGGAGAAAGAAAGTTGGAGTTGATCTAAACCTTTCTTTTTAGCATTTCTTAATAGCTATCTTAGGTAGCTCCCAAGGTACATTGTTCATTATAATGAACTATTGTCAATCCTGTTTGGAGATGCTTGACTTCCCCACACAATGCTCAGGCATTTCTGGGCAGCAAATTCCTGTCTGAGATGCAGGCACCTTGCAAGAGCCTTGGAACTTTCAGCATTGCAACACCTAAGCCCATTTCCAGATAGTTATCTCAGTTCCCATCTGTTAGTGGGAACAACAGTACTTACATCGGAGGAGTAGTGTCAGACGGTTAAAAAAGGATATCTGGTTGTCAGATGCTGTAGCAAAGGAAACCATATGAGGGAAAGGAAGGAACAGTTGGGTAGGACTTGTAATAGATTAGCTTGAATCCTGATTAATTTTTTTCAGCCATTCTCTCTCCTAGGGGGAACAAAAGCCTCACAGAAGAGTAATAGATGCTCAAAAATAAAATCAGTTGTCTGAGTTGCATTTCCCTGTGGGCCTTTTCTGAGCATAAAGTTTTGAAGTTCAAAGTTCTGATGCTCTGAGTGGGTTGTTACGTTGGGGAGGACAGGGGTACTTAGCACTCAACTTTGGAACCTGTGGAAAGTACTGCCTTCTGGGCTGAATGTTCTCCACCGACACTGAAAGACTTTCACTCATGTTTTTTTATGTCCACCATTTTCGGGTCCATTCATTTTGCGTCCTTCAGTTTGTCAAACTGTAACAAGGCAGAGATTCCCATATATCTTGGGATGACCTTATAATGTGTATCCCCTATCGCAGCTCTATGCCCAGACATGATTCCTGTGCCTTTCTGTGTCTATAAAACTGGGTACGAGAGAAAGAAAAAAAGCCAGAAGAACTTTTCAAAGCAGTTTTTGTGTTCAAGGACACGGGGAGAGAGAACTGCTGCTGCTGCAGAGCAGAGGCAAGCACCTTCCTGCTTTTCCCGGCTCTTGGCTCCTTTTCTCAGAGGAGAGAGACGGAGAGTTAAACTCCTTTGTTTCCCTGGGACTTTGGATTTTTCTTCTTCTCTTCTGGACTGTTCAGAACACCAGAACATCAGAACCTCACTGGGAGGCCTCACACCTCGGCCCGGAGGGGCCCGAGCTGACCCAGCTCCAAAGAGGGGAGAGAGAGAGACCACACCCACGGAAAGGACTCTGAAATCTTCCCAGATTTTCTCTCCACGGCGAGAGGTTTTATTATTTAGAATTATTCTTTTCCCATGTGTTTGTTAAATAAATAGGTTTTTTTTTCCTTCTTTCACTTTCCTTGGAGGAATTTTTTCCCGAACCTGGTGGGGCAGGGGTGGTTGTAACCTGCTTTCTATAGAGGAGATGTTCCTCCCAGAGTGTTCCTCCAGATTTTGTCTCAAACCAGGACACCATATAAATCAGAGAGCCAGGTAAGGATAGTGGCTGTGTAGAAATCTCTGCAAAACATTAAGTTCCTACTGCATAAACTTATTGCAGTCTTCCAAATGACCCATCAGAGCTGCAGTCTGCAGTGTAGGGGACAGGTGTGACTGAGAGGATAGTACAGGAGAACCACTGGCCACTGTTTTCAGCAAATTTGCACCCTCCAAAGAAAAGGCCAATAATCAAAAATATCTGGTTATCATATATAGCATGCACAAATGCATAAAAAATAACTTTACTTAAGGGCATCTTAGACATTGCATTTCAAAGAGGTATTTATTAACTGTAATGCAAATAATACACCTTAGAGAGGTAAAATGAGAATTACAGAACATTGTAAGTAAAATCTCGTGTTCCTTGTTAAAACTTTTCCCCCATATCTTTAAAATTTTGGGCTAGTATCTTCCTGAATGCATTTGCTTAATAATTCTTCCTATAATGGCCAGACTCTGACAATTTGTCTAAAATAAAATTATTTAGGTCATCAGGGAGCAGCTACCAATACTTAACTGTCAGACTGGCAAGTTTCACACTGAGGAGAGTTCCATGAAGCTTTATCATGAGTCCATTCAATATTTTAATTAAAGTCCTGGATGTGGGAATTAGAGATTGCTATTAAATCTGCAGATAAATTCAAGCTGGGACGGTCCACAGGCACTTTAGAGTAGAGGTCTAGAATTGCACATTATATCAATAAATTCAGAATACGTTCTTGAAAAGTAGGAGGCTGCTAAACAGGGAGAAGTGGAAAATATTATTTATGCATAGGAATAATCAATAGCACAAAATCAAGACAGGAAAAGAATCACAGGAAAAGAAGAGAATTTTAGCAAGATACATAAATAGGAGGCAGGGTAGATCCTATTTAGCATTTCTCTCATTATAGCCAGCAGTAAATAGCACCTCAAATGAGTATCATGTCCATGTGGGGTATTGCATGTCAAGACAAACATGGACAAGGTAGATCAAATTTTAGAGGCAAACATCAGAAAAATCAGGAAAACAGATCTTGTGGGCAAGGAATGAAGGAGGTAGATTTTTTTAATATGGAGGAGTGGTTAATTCAGGAGACACAGCTATAGTCTCAAATTTTTAAAGAGATTTTTGCAAAGGGGAAGTAAAACTCTTCTCATACATACTGCAGATAAAGTCTGAGAAACTTGAACTGGAGCAAAGAAAATTTGTGATAGATACTCAAAAATCTTCTAACAGGTAGGAGAGTTAAGAACTCAATAGAATGTGTCAGGAGGCTGTGAAATCACTGTTTATTGAGGATTTTAAGGAACAGATTAAACCAATCTCTCTGAGGAACAAGATACTGTGAAACCTGCCATTGAGCATGACAGAGGGAAAATTAAATGGCCACCCAAGGTCCCTTCCAGTGTAGTTTTTTTGTAATTCTTCACCCAAGAGCATCCTCAGCAAAACATTCAGAAAGATATCTTTCAGCCTCACATGGCACTGCCCAAACTCCAGACTGTTCAGACTCTGCTCGTATTGACTGCTTTCATCCATTTTCAGAAGAAACTCAAATTTACAAACAACCTAATTACTTTGCTGCATTTTTTTCTATTGATCAGTTATTACTGTCTGATTCAGCATAAGACATACACAATTCTGCAGGAAAAATATATTTGGAATTCATAGACTTTCAATTTACCAGAGTGTGTTCTCATCAATGAATAGCAGGCAAGAAAACTTTTTTCTATTAGCCTCTGCTTTTTAATCTTTTTCCACTTTCACCTCTTGTAGTATCAGAGTTCAATGCATTTTTTATGAAGGTTATTCTAGCTTTTTGTCTCCAGAGCCTGTTCCTGCATTTCTCAGGCAGGCAAGCTGAGCCACTAGGATTTCACAACATAATATTTGCCTATTTCTTCTCTTCTGGAAAGAAACAACTTGCTGCTTTCCTGCCTTCCTTGTCTCCTCTTATATGAATTTATTTCATTGTACTCTCTCAGCCTGGGGAGGTCACTATATAAGGCATGGTATGTTGGCCTGTGTGTAATTCACAAAGGAGTTTCTTGTGTCTTGACAGTAAAAATGATTATCAGTGTAAATTTAAACAAATCAGCTTGCCAAAAATATTTTCTAGACTTTTTTTTCACATTGACTGCTCATAGCTGGACTCTCAGTTGTCTGTGGCTTCATTGTGCCAGTAATAGTGAGTCCACACTGGTCAGAACGCTTATCCTGAGACCTTAGCTGTACCTTTCTACATTTCTTTTTTTTTTTTTTTGAAAAAGACCACATTATGGCCTGTAGTATGGTTTATTCATGGTTTTTGGGTTTGTTTATTTAGTTTGTTTGTTTGGGTTTTTAAAGTAAAATTTCTAGGCACTGAAGTTTTAAAGTTCTTAATAGAGGAATTTCTGACTAATAAAGTTTTTTTTTCTAAAATAGGAAATCAAAAGCTATTGCTGTACAGTAGAACACAGAACTCAAAAATGGATGTCTCCATGATTTTATGCTGCCTGAGCTGCTAAGAGTCTTTGTTATTTCATTTTGCCAGGCCTGACTGTATCATACTTTGTAGAAGATTTTTTACAATGACATTCCTTTCTATATTGTAAGCTCTACAGTGAAACAATTGTCTTCTGTTTCTGTGCTATGCCTCGTACCCTGGCATCATGCTCTTATTCCAAGCCTTTAGAACTTACTGTACTAGAGATAATGAATGAAAACAGATCATGCTAGCTGCATGACCCAGGTGCAGTGTAACAAATAACCACTAAAATGACAGTAACTTTTTCTTGAGGTTTTAGTTTTCTAGTACCGTGAAAGAAAACCTCTTATTAATGAGAGGTTTGAATGAAGAAGAATGGTATTCTACTACTGATATTTTCATTCATAGTATTCACTGGTCTGAAAAGATCAGTGGCCAAGAAGACTAACTCTCCCTAAATATGTCAAGAAACATATTTTTCCTAAGAAGTAGCTGAGACTGCAGTTTTCCAATAATAGGTGGTGCTGCCCTGAGTTTGTGGCTTTTTGTGGGGTTATGTGGTCCTTCGTGCATGAATATCACTGTGACTGGGGTCTATTGTGTGCAAATGGCTGTGAATCCCTCAAATGTTTCAGCGTTATTTTTCTGCTAGTGATTAAAATCTTGGACTTGTGCCTGTCATTCATTATTCATTATTCAACATGAAAAAAAAAAGTTTAGTCACAGGCAGAAAACAAGAACAATACCAACAGGCTTGGTTAGCATGATGTATAATTAAAATGAATAATTTCAGTCAACAAATTCAAAATCTAGTCCCTTAGTAATGTTTCCAAATAAGCCATAGGTGCTGAAAAGAGATTGCATTGCAAATTTTTAGAAAAAAAAAAAAAAAAAAAAGGGAAATCAAACCCAACATTTTTTAGTAAGTAAATTAGCCATTTGGTTGTCCATTGGTCCCAGCTTTTAAGTGTTTGTATTGCTGAAGCTACTGCAGGCTTTAGGAACAGATTCGTCACCTGGGAACATTATATTTCCTTTTCAAACATCCATATGAGTTTACATTAGTGAATATGAAGCTCCTCGTTAGCTGCCCAACAATTGTACTTCTGACAGTTTTTGCAGAGATACTTAAACTTGCCTTTTTCGACTCCTGGATGTTGCACACAGACAGAGCACGACTCAGTACAATGCCAACGTGCAAGAACTTCGCTTAAGAGGAAAGAAGGAATACGACAATTCAGTGAATCTGCTAACTTTGAACTTTTAAGAAAGGTATTACCTAGAACTGAAATTTCCATGGACAGATTTAAATGAAGAAAACTTACTACTGAATGCTAAAGGATCATTAATTTCAGATCTTTACTTGAAAATTCAATATTAGAATTCAAAACACAAGTAGCCTGGGATGCTCTACTGCTTTAAGACATAAAACTGTCACTGAGAGGATGTCTTTGTATATTGACCTACTTTTATACCCTGTTACACAGATGCATCCCTTACTTTTGGCATACTAATGTCTTAAGCAAAATGCAGCTGCAGACATGATCTGAACAAGTTTGATAAAAACAGACTGACAGCTAGCTTCTCTGAACCTCTCCTGAATGCAATTTATAAAAAAAAAAGGATAAAACCCCAGCTTTTCTGAGATACATCAAATGTATTTTGGAGTTTTGATGACCTCAATTATGTGCAGCAGTTCACAAATTAAACATTCAGAGTACAACACATAAAAGTCAGGCAGTTGCAGTGAAGGCCAAAACTTTTATGATTAACTGGAAAAGAAGATCTGAATAGTAATTATATTAATAGGGCAATGCTCCCTGCTCCTCAGTTTGGATGAACAGAAAAGAAAATTGTGTTATAAGCTTTCCCACTCACATCACCAGCAGAGTATTTTGAAAAGATTTTTTCTATATTTTTTTCTATTCAAACTCATTTTTAGATCGTTAAAAACCAATAGTTTATCCCTTCTCCCAGCACCCACATGCAAAAAAGAGCAAGTTAACCAGATGGTAACCCTAGCCATCAAAAACACCTTGTCAGTTGAACTATTTATTTATTTATTTATTTGTTTGGGATTTATGGGGTCTGTTGTGACTTAACTCCCAGCTAGACTGACCACTTGTACAATGCACAAACTCACTGGTGCATCTCAAGGAAGAGATGCTGCCTTTCTGAGTACTCTCTCCCCTGGCTCAGCCAGCCACTGCCATGCTGAGCTATCGAAAGGATTCTTTGGCCCTAAAGTAGCTGTCTAACAATTAGACTTGCATATCTGAACTTTTTGCCCTTGAATATTTTTACATTCAGTGTAGAGAAATATTAACCTCCAGAAGGTAATTTTATCCGACCCTCATAAGGAAGACAGGACACAGGAATCATCTCCCGAAGGTCTTTCCCTCTACTGACCATACAGCACAAAGGGAGGGTAGCAAGGCTTCAGCACACAACTTCTAAAGGACTTCAGTTGGTACGGATGAATCCCACACAAATTGTTTTTGATTAATTACTAAACTTAAAATTAGAGACTTCAGCTCTGCAGGAGATTTACCAATGGGAGTTTCCTTGGCAGACTGTTGATGCGTGTATGCAGTGGGTCACTAAGTTTTGCTTTGGGTCACATTGCTGAGTGTTTTATTGTAAGTTATGCCTCTCTGAAGATAATTACTCAAGAAGTAAAATGCCACAAAATTTGCATAAGGAGAGAAAACTATAAAATCATAACACCATTTTCAGACATCATTCATAAAAGTGGCTGAGAAGGGAACATCTTCATGTTCCTTCAACTCCTGTGTTAGTCAACTAGTTCCTTTCCACTTTCATGGATAAATATGCATATGAAAGTATAAATGTCTCTTATGAATCTTTCTAGTTCTGCCACCTTTCTCTAAACAGCATTCTGCAACTGCAGAATTCAAGAGAATTTTTTATTTTTTAATTCACACAAACAAAAACTGCAGACTACCTGTTTGGAGGTACCAAAAGAAGTCTAGAGGGCCACATAAAAAGAAGAAAGTGAGAAACAGGTGGACTTGTGTAGTTACAGCTCTGGATTGCGTTTTGCCTCTGAGATCAAAGGAAAAACCTGGAAAAGTGACAGGGAGATAACAAGGTTTCAGCTTTCGGCTTTTTTTTTTTTTAAAGGAATCCAACTGTGACACATGTTGGTGTCAACACATTTAACTCAGGAATTCTTAAAAAGGAGTGTTTCAACTCCCTTCCCTCATTTTTAGAAACAAAAGTATTTACTTTATTCAATCCTAGCAGATTCGGTGTCTCTGAATTAAATTTTTTGCAAGAACTTTGCAGTCCATGAAAGGTTGGTCAGTCTTTCTTCAGAACATTCATGTTAAGTTGTTGTCTATTTCAGCTTTTCAAGAGGTAAATAATCTAAACATGGGACCTGATCCTGTGTGTTTCATTGCCCAACTGGAACTGTGAACCAAATAAATGGTATGTGTGTGACCTCCCAAAATGTTAAAGCTGCAGCAAGCCCATCTGAGCAGGGAGAATCGCAGGGCCATAGGTTTATTCCTTAAATGAATCCCAGAAGACATTTTCTGTGACTGTGTTAGTCACCTGTTGTGTTCAGGTTCCTGAACATAACATAGCACAGCCCTGTGGATAGGGAAGCTAAATCTCTTGTGCTTTTGGTCTCCTTTGGGTGTTTACCCTCTATGAGGTAATTGGAGCAAGCACCAGCTGATCAGAACAGTAAGAGTTTGCATTCATTTGCATCAGCACCTTTGTCTGCAGGGATGCAAGATGAGGGGGGATCCAAATAGGAGCTGGAAAGATTATTTAGAAAGAAGCGAGAGAACACTGGAAAATTCATACTGGTGTTATTGTGGCAAATTTCAGGAGCCTTCATATTGCTTATAAAGGCGCCCATGGACAGTTTTTAAAGGGTTTATCTAGAACTTTTTTTTTCTTTTTTATTAGCACATAAAAAGATAGGACAAGCTGCATCAGGACAGTGTTTAGAGTAGCTGAGGTGATACCTTTCTCATGTTAGTTAATTGACATATGGTTCCCAAGTAGAAATGGCTTTAGGAAGTGACCAGCCAAAATATACCCACTTGTTCAGGCACAAAGACTTCTTTTTTAATATATACTGTGAAAGTTTTGGTCTTGTTGAATGAATTTTGCTAACTCACTAGAAGATTTGTCTGCTTTCAGATGGATGCTCCTTTAGCTTAACTGCTCTATTCACAATACTCAAATTTCTCTAAACGTGCAGTCTGGTTAACAAGGATTTTTTTCTTCATGTTTATAGTTTAGCATGACTATCCTTCAGTATTTCAAATTTTAAGCCAATGTATGGCTTAATAAACTCAGTGACCCCCTTGACCATGGATGGCTACAATAAGAGACTTGCAAAATGTGCCCTCTGAATTTAGCTTGCCAAAGTTATTATGCTGAAGGGCATTACTCGTCAGTATGTCCTTTCACACATCCAGACAAAAACATATTCTACTTTGGAATACTCCTAATATCAGCAATGCTGTCTTAGGTAATGATTGAAAGTCAGGTCCAGTATTAACACACAACTTTAGAGCACAAATGCCTGACAGAATCTAATGAATATGTTACGGCTCTGAATGTTTTACCTTGACTTTGTGATTCTTCTCATGACTTGCAGTATCTGTGGAAGGACAGAAAATGATAGGATTTTTTTTTTCCCTGTGATACTTAAGGCGCTGTTTATTTTGATGTTATTTTACTGCAGAGAGGAATTTGATGTTCACAGTAAGTGTGACAATCAAAGGCAAACTAATAGCTCCAGGGAGCATGTTGAGTTGCTACCTTTTAACACTAGAGGGAAGTGTATGTAAAGGCACTAAGGATCGTGCAGCCTGCACTTTGGTAATTTGTTGGATGAACAGCATTTTTTTCTAAATGTTGAAGATTTGGGAGCATAACTGTTGAAAGGCAAAGCTGTACAATGTCTTGAACAGTGGTGTAGGACTGAGACAACCTGAATCCTGTGACCAGCCCTCTGGTGATTTCTGGCCAGGCACCTTACCTCCCTTTTATCTGTTTGGACTGCCCGTTCTTTCAGGGCAGCAAGTTGGGCCAGTTTTGGAGTTGACAGAGAGCATCATGCACTGCCAGTAGCAAGAGCATACAACTGTCTTGAGAATAGGGAACAATCTGAAAACAAGAAAGAATAGAAACATTTGTGACTTATCAGATGCCATTCCTGTAGCTCTCAGCCTATGCCCTCTTTTATGCACAGATACGGTGTGCAGCCCGCCAGTCAGTCCCAGAGCCTTTCCAGTAGCATTAAGAACTTTGGGTATTTTCCATCTCCACTTTGGCACAGGGGCATACAACAAACCTTTGCAACAGAGGGGAAAAACTGTTAACTGAATGTTGTTAGGACGTTTGCTCCATGTTATTTATGATGGATTAGATGTACCTCCTCCATTAAAAACAAAGTCTCAACAGATTCACAGATTCACAGAATATTTTGAGATGGAAGGGACTCACAAGAATCATCAAATCCAACTCCTAAGTAAATGGCTCGTACAGGGACTGAATGCACAACCTTGGTGTTATTAGCACCATGGTCTGTAGAAGTATTAATCTTCTTTGCAGGGAAAGCTGTACCCTATAAGTGCTATTCTTCACTTCTCTTGGCAGATCATGAGGTAGGAGTCTGCATATAAGTAAAGAATCCCTTGGTGATGTTATGCTGACCCATGTGAATCCTGTTCCAACGCCCACTTCATCTAGAGGAGAGTCCCATGACTTCGCTGAGCTTTAAAAGTGTACATCGAGATACATAATCATACTGCTCGAGTGTCAGGTAAAGCTGGGGAATGAAAGGAATTCAGAAGAGAATTAGATAGAGGAATTGCATTCAGGGTAAAATTTAATTGAGAATTATTTTCTAACTCTGGTCATCTGTGTGATCATCTGTCTCATATCTCAGCAGATGAACTGCTCTTTCTGAAAATTTCACATGGGAATACTATGAGAGCCAGTAGGCAGGCATGGCTTTTGGGGTAGCAGTGAAACAGTGGTGCTTCAGAAGAGGGTCTTACAGTTTGTGATAAATAATAAAATAAATTACTTATGTGGAATGTGCTTTAAAAAATTAAAGAACCTGCCTTTTGAGTTGAATTAGCAAATAACAATTTATAATGTGAGCAAAGTAGCTATTTGTCATAGTTAAGTGTTACAAGGTTATGTTATAATTTATCTTCACACACATTGAAAATATTGAAAGGGGTGACCAGGTTATTCTAACGAAACACAAATTAGTGTCTGTAATACAGTCATCAACCCATTGAAAACATTTATGTCTTTGTCTTGGCTCTTCTTTACATCTGCTTTTGGTAACTGCTCCTTCTTCAGAACCTTATGCCATTTCTGTCCTTTCTCAGACTATTTACACAATGCTCAGGAACTTACACAATCCCACAACACCTCACTTCAGTCTCATGCCACGCATAACTTCTTCAAATCCTCACTTCTTCAAATCCTCACAGACTACGTTCCTTCCCTTTCCCCCAGATGTGCTTGTATGGGACTTTACTTATGCCTGACCAATGTTTCTTATCTCTGGGTAATTTTTTTTTAAAAATCCTTTATTTAAAGCTATAATCCCATTAAATAATACCTTCTATGTGATTTTTTTTGCATTTAAATGGAGAAGAGAAAATGAAGAATTCAATTCTAATTGAATGGAGAAAATAAATTCTTTTTTTCCTTGCCAAAAAAGTAAAAAATACAGTAATCTACTAATTCATGCTGGATGAAATGCTCTGTTCAGTCAGCTCTCCCCCTCAGTGTTTTGTTTCCAAGCACTTCTCACATAGGCAATAGAGACAAAGCTGGATTTATCATTACTGAGGGAGCATAAGTATTTTATTCAGCTACTAGCAAACTAGTTTTGCTCAACTATTGTTTTACTCAGCTACTAGCAAACTGGTTTTGCTCAACTATCGTTTTACTCAGCTACTGGTTGGAATATCTGTTTCCAATGAATAAGCTGAAATTCAACTCTTCTTTACTTGAAGGAACTGAAAAGCTCATCTTCTAGAACCCAATAGATACGAGCTGCTTGATACCTCAAAAATCTCATCTGCTCATATTATTCAGTGAGGAAAAGTCGCCCAAACCTAGTAAGAATGCTTACTGCATGATATTAACAAAACAGCATGATTAAAAAATCTGGAGGTGTATTAGGCATTTACTGATTGGCAGATAAGAGAAAGAAACACGATGTAAGATTCACAGAATCACTGGATTTAGGTTATGGTAGTAAAGCTGTAATCTAAGCGGCAGAAGAAACCTTTATGAGGACCCTTCATCATCACATTAAAGAAGCAAGAAAGGGTGATGGCACTCTGCTGAACTTGGTTTGCCAGGATAGGAATGACCAGTATTTCCACCATCTGTGTATGGAAGGAAAAGCAGATTTCATAACCTTCTCAGAAAAAAGCACATCATCTAAGGGGCACTTTTTTCCACAGCATCTAAGAGCTGAATGTGCATGGGGCTGAAGAGTTTGGGAAAGTTTGGATGAGCATTTCAAACCTGGAAGTTCTTGAAATGTCCTTGTTCCTCGATTTTTTGTTTCCTTTAACCTGAAATCCACGTGCATTCACGTGCGCCTTTGCTGTCTTCAGACCAGAATATTAATATATTCTGTGCAATTTCAATTAATTGGCTTCACTTTTCTATTTACATATCATGTGGGATTCGTGTTTTCCATAGGAAAAAAATGGACATCACTCCATAAGACCACTGTGATTTACTTTCATACCCCTTAAGTTTTCTTCTTTTCATCTGCCAGCCTATCTGTGTAATTCCCCCCTCTTCCCCCTCCAATCCCCAAGTAACCAGCCCCTGAGGAGAAAGCAAAGGATAGGGGAAGAAACATGCAGTATGGAGCATTTTAGGCCTATAGATCATGGGTCAGAAATCATTAAGGCACAAGTGATTGAACTGACATTTTTAACCCTACTGGCATAAGACTACCTCATCTTCTTGCATGGCAGCAGAGCCGAGGGCTGTAATCCACGGGCGGCTGAAATTTACGGTTCCCAATTGTCTTGTCATGCTGAATAAAAGCAGCTCAAAATCTTCTTCTCCTGTAAATACTTTTTAGTTCTATTGAAGGCCATTTAGACTCTTTTCTTCTTTTTTCTTCCCCAAAGAGAGGTTTTTTCCAGTTTTCTTTGGCCTGCAGGTCTCCCTTAACATTGCAATGGTGAATAACTGTGGCGAACACCAGGATTATTATTTATCTCAACAGGAATGCTCATGTGGAACTGGAGACATATGGACACAACTTTCCTCAGACTGACCAAAGATATTCTTTCCTTGGAGAGGCTTCAAGCAGTGTGTCTTTCAAGTGCTACTATCATCCCCTTTGCTCTTTTCCAGTTACCTTTGTAAGAGAGCCTTTGAAATGGGCAGATGAAGATATCTAGTATTTCCAGTTTAATTACTTGTACTCTTAGTGAGAGTGGTAGTTTGCGAATCTAAGCAAAAGGACTTGTTTTCTTCTGTTGTGTAACTCATTGGAGAAGAGAGATCCTTTTCTTAGAATCACAGAATCATTTAGGTTGGAGATGATCTTTCAGATAATCAAGTCCAACCATAAACCTAACACTTAGCTCCACCACAAAAACATGTCCCTAAGCACCATGTCAACAAGGCACATTGGACTTCCTGTAGCTAAATTTTTTCTCCATTGACTAGGCAAGAATTTAGACAGTTATGTGAGGAGGGCTGGAAAACAGCTTCTCTGCTTCCCCTCATCCAGACCTACGTGAAGCCATGTTGAAAGTCAAGACATGAACTATTCAAATAGAATCCTATCCCTAATTTTCTCTTCCTGACTTAAAAGTCTGAAACAGAAATGGCTTTGCAGACAATGGGGCATCTTCTGCTGGCTCCCACCCTGTCAGAGGATGCCAGCTAGTGCTAAGTTCAGTGTCCCGACTTGGTCACAGAAGAATGGAGAGAGACGGATGTGCTGTATGAACTGTACCATGATTTCACGGAATAGAGTATCTTCCTGGAACACAAGGAAAATAGTACATTATGGAATCAGTCCAGTTATTTGTTGTTCTAGTGTCAAGGAAAGCTCTTTAATATAGAGAGATCTAAGAAATTTATTTTGGCTGGACTTCTAGGAAAAAAAGAAAACAAACAAACAAACAAACAAAATAACCCAAAACAACAAAAAACGGAAAAGCTATTCCTGTTTTCTTCTACTACCTAGTATTCAGTTGCAGTCTTATTCAGCACAGCTGGTAGCATTCTTTCCAGCCAGAATGACGTGACAGTCTATTGCTGAGCACTTGGGTTTCAATGCACAGCTTTCGATACCGCCATGTTTAAGTAATGAGATGGCTCCTGGGAAGCACATACGGGTTTTGTATCAGAGGCAACATCTGCAGATAATCTCTTCAAGTAAAAACTTGGGGGTTAGCTACTTTAGCAAGCAAATAAATGACATGAACTGTGTAACAGTCTTCTAGATGTGATGAATTGGTGACACAACTGATTCCGCTGTAGGATATAACCTAGCACTTGCTACACTTCAGATTTTTTGAGAAGAAAATCCTTCAGAGACAAAGCAAGAATTGATTGTGTGAAGCACACAGTACCAACAGAAGTTTATTTTTATCATCATTTCTGCCCTTTAGGTATGTTGTCCCACTTTTTTTTTCTTGGTCCCCTGTGGTGATTGGTAGCAATACTGAATTCTGATAAATGTTTCTATCTAGCTACAGGTTGAATTATTTTAAGAGATTAATTCCTAACCTAGTAATTATGGAAGCAAGTAGATGAAATTTTTTGGATCATCCACATTTTTAGCTGTGTCGTAGCATGCTTGATCAGAAATTATATTAGGGTACAACAGCTGATGGAGGACAGACTGGCACAATGCTGAGTTTCATGCTTTAAATGTTGAAATAACTTAAGAAAATTAAAAGTAGTACATTTAAAAAGTAAATTCTTCAGATGGCATTTCTCCACTCTGCTGTTTGGAATGCAATAATTAGCTGAGATTCCTTTATGTCCAAGCTCTGATATATCATTCTAATATTAAATTTGGTTGGCTACAACCAACGAAAATTAAAAATTTGCATTAGGAAGTATTCAGTCAGTCAAACTATTCTATATTCTCATACTGTGCTTAAAGCAGGTCTAAACTTTGCTATTGTTTTTCCATAAAACCGATTTGGGTTATATCTGTAGAGAAGATCTGCAAATTACTTACATTTGATCGGAATCTTTCTTTCTCTATCATCTTCCTTATTTACCAAAGTAGAATTAATTAGATAAAAATCAGAGAAATTAGATTTAACCCCACCAAGTTTCTGTTCAGCTTTGCGTTTAGTCTTCAGTGTATTTTGGTTGATGAGAGTACATTTAGTCAGAGCAGGGTGAGACTTTCAGGGTCAACTTCTTGCAGAAATGGTGTCTGGGAAAGTGGTGTAGGGTTTGTGCATAACCAGGGAAATCATCACCTGAGGCTAAGCTGAGCTGAGCAGAGAGTCTCTGCTGATAGTGAGTGGTTAACTCAATCCACCCTCCTCTCTCAGGTGGATGGTGTTGAAGTACAAACTTACCAGGATAGCCTGTGGGTAATGGAAAGGGGAAGAGTGTAAGAGCAAAAAAGAACAAGGCAAAATTTTGGAAGGATGGAGTAAAAGGGGAAAAAGACCTGGAGGTAAAGTAAAGTCAAGAGTAAGTGATATTCCTAGTTTCAAGACCACGGGCAAAAGGAGCCTTGATGAGTAGAAGATGAGAGGAAGGCCAGAAATATTAATCATGGTGACAGCTTGGGTCATATTTTCAGGTTATGTTCCTGCGCTTTCTCACAGGCTGATTTCTTTCTACACTGTCTTTTCTCTTTCCTCCTCTCTTACTCTCAAATAAGCTCAACTGCAAGAGCTGGAAATGAAAAGTCAGTGAGATGAAACTGGAAAAACTGTGAAGTTACAGCCAGTAAAAGTACAAATGAAAAACTATATGCCAGAACAGTATATAAAGTATCCTCTAGAAAGTTGCCCGTTATTACAGAAAGATCAGCATCTGCAGAAGAGTTTTCTGCATATTTATCTTGATTCTTCATGATTTTTTTTCTCTTCTGCTGCTCACAAGAAAGGAACCTCAGTAACTGCAACTTTTACTAAGGAAAGGTTTTTAAGTAATCATTCCTTGGAAAGGGGAAATAATACCAAGAAGGAATGAATCTTAGTGATTTCCAGGACTGACTTTTGTAACACTTCACAACTCCATGAAACTTTTAATAGGACTTTGTATTGTCCTGCTTGTCAAAGTATTCTCTGTAATGAAATGAAGCCAAAAATGTGTTGATGAGACTCCTAAGCCAGAGTGGCCTTTGATCTATTTCTGCCTTTCAGCAGATTTTATATGTTGATTTGGTAAAAATAAAGGTGCAAGACATATAAAATGGGCAATAGAGACTTCCCAGTATGGAAAAATTAAACATCCTTATGTTCATTCGATCACTTATTCATTCATTCATTACTGTATAAGTAATCCACTGGAGAGAAAGAATAAGTTATGGCCTTTGGAATTGTCTAAATGATTGTTATCCATAAAATCAAATGTTTTGTGCTGCATATCATTTTAAATGCAGTCATGCCAGGTATTAGTGAAATATTTTCATGAATACATAGGAATATAAAAATGGCCAGATCATGAAGCCTGAAGAACAGCAAAATTTCTAAACCATAATTCTGATTAGAAATAGGCTCAATTAATTCAAATGCTATATGGAATTCAGCTCAACTAGTATTAGATATTTAAAGGTCTAAGCAAATCAGCTAGATCCTCTTTATGATCATAGCCCAGAGAAAGTGTCCAAGCGACTTTTTCACTGCTGCTCTCCTTCCTTAACTACAGTGGGAGCAGTGAAACTTGCTCAGATTAAATGAATTGGTTGGTAGGTCTAAATGCTACAAGATCTTAAGAAAAATGAACATGTCAAAGAACTACCAGAAATCAGCTTAGACGGAAGATTTGGATATGTTATTTCAAGGCAGTGAGATAGTACTGCAAAGGGAGTTAGTTATATGATCTCCTGATCCTGGTTTAGCTGAGGATTACAAAAGCAGGAAATTTAAGCAGAAGTGGTCACACTGAATTCAGTCAGTGCAAACGTGGTTGCAGGATAGGGGGATGAAAGAATAGGTGGCAACAAGGGTATGGTGTAGGGAAAGAGTTGGGTTATCTTGGGCTCTGATTTCATTTACAGTAGAGTGACTTGAAGTAGAAGCGAAGAAAATCAAAGACTATTTTCAGTTTACATTTGCTTTGCAGTCATACAGCACATATCACTTTGTCAGAGAGATTTTTGAATGACTTCCAGCCTTCTCATCCTTTTCCTGTTGACATCCTCATCTGTAGATGACTAATTGGTAAAGGGGATAAGCTTTTCAGAATCTAAAACTGAAAAAACATTTATCTCCCTACTCCCCCTGCCCAGATAGGTTACAGTGAGCAACTTCCTTTTGATATTAGACTATTTAGTTGCAAAAATCAGCTATGCAAGAAGCCACCCAACCAGTGAAACTGCTTGCTCAAAACAAAGCTTTGAACAAGCAAATACAGAGCTATTGCCAAAGGTTATTCCTTAAACTGATATTGAGTAATGCACTGCTCTTAGCTACCCTTCGTGCTTATGTAAGGCAAATCAAAGTAAATCCCACAATGAAAAATATGTATTTTTACCAGTAGAAGAAAAACTCATGCTAGTGAATTTTCCTTTACCCCAAAAAATAAAATGAGGGAAATGGGCACTAAATAGAAATTTGCACAGTTATAGCTGCAGGGAACATAGATTGATTGTCCTCTCAGTAATTAAAATCACATAATAAGTTTTTGGTCACCACCAAAGCAATTATTCAGACTTCGGTGAGTGCACATTAAAGGCTTGATAAAGTTTTTAGGTGACAATTGAATCCATTGCTAAGGATCTTACGCCCTAAAATGGATCCAATTAAAGATCACTGAACATTTATTTTCTCTTCCCCAGCTGGATAAAGTAATCAATGAAAATTCATTTAGTTCAAACAAATTTTCTTCTTTGGTTTGTTTTGTCTTTGCCAAATTAGAAAACAAGTGAAAAATAGTCATGTGTTTACTGAAGCATTACATTGGCCATGAACAGAATATTTGATTTTCAGACAATAATAAAATGAGGAGCTAGAATTAATGATAATTTAGTCATTGATTTCTTTTATCCAATTTCTAAGGGTTAGCAAAATCCTCAGCAAGACCAAAGACTCATGTTCTTTTCTCTGTTATACTTGAGCAGATTTGAACAAGTATATCTCAAGAAGCTTCCCTAAATACATAGCATGCTGGTATAAATAGCATCATTCTACACTGAGGTGTCCTTCCTCTGTCTTTTTGGTCATATGTTGTTTCATATTAATATTAAAAGACTCACTGGAGCGGGGACTGGAGTGAAAATGTCCAACATCCTGTGAGAGTGCCCAGCAGACCAAGCTAGGTAGTGAAATAATTCACTCCTTCACATGATGGTTCAATGCATTTTAAATAGTTTACACTGAGCATAGCAGCACAAACAGGCTGCTAGTACTTTATTGGTGTGTGGCAGATGTGAGTTCAGATCCCTTCAGGCAGAAAGGTTTGATTCCTAGCCTCTCAAGCAGTGGACAAGTGTCTAAGCTGGTGGATAAAAAGGAACGATAATAGCACCATTCCCTCGAATACATTTGTTTGGTTACAAATATTTGGAGAAACTGGACCAAGTTCATGAAGAATTTATATTGAAAGAAGCAATTTTTTCAATACAAAATTAGTTACATGAAAATTAAAAGCAAACATGAAACAGTTGCATACAGGATCTCCATTTTTTTTTTTCTGTGTCAAAAATGTTCAGTTTCAGGGCTATATCTTGCTAAATCATTCACATCACTGCATATGAGTCTTCCTTTCTTCATCTTTAAAGATCACTTCCCCAGTGCTGTTCAGCATCAGTACTCTGTATCAGCAATTATTTCCTGCACGACTCCAGACCAGCAATGAAAATATTGAACGATGCAAGACCAATTACTGTCCTGTGCAGAACTCCTGAGATGTATACTTCTCTGACAGAAAGCTCTGTGAACTTCTCACCTCAGCATCCTGTAGATTCCTGTGCCTAAATGCTATTTAAAATCTTTTGGTGGCCTGAAAACTGCCTCCTAAGTGTATGTATTCCTGTAAGACAAGTCTTTCTCACCAGGACCTGATCAGCAGGGCTTTTGAGACATCTAAAGATAGAGGAAAAAGATGGAACAGACTTAACTCTTTTAGAAAAGTGGTTACTGCATTTCACTTCTGAACCATGTGGATGAAGCAGTAGAGGAGGAACTGTGCTGTTACTAACAGTGGCATGACAGTTTTTCTCTTCCATTTCCATTATTGTCACTTTGGCTTCACTTATCATAAAATTGTGTGGAGAATGGGGGAGATGGAGATCTAAAATTCCATCTACTTGTTATTTTAAGGAGTTAGTTCTATTGTTGATCTGCCAAAGAGCAGAAGTGAGACAGTAGAGACCATTTAAATCTTTGTTCTGGTATACATGCAATGCCTCTCTAATACTACTCAAATTTCCCATAGAGGGACTTTTCTGGTGTTGGGCAGAGGAAGGCTTATCCAAAGTCTGATGTGTCTGCATGGTGTCAGTGAAAATCCAAAAATCCTACACAAGAGACATCGCTGTTCCTATGTTGCAGACACAATGAGATTTCCCTGTTTTGTTTTTTCTTCTTCTTTTTTTTTTTCTTTTTAAATTTTACTCCTTCTGTTTGCCTTCAGGCATGCAGTGTAAAATCCCAGAGACTCACAAGATCTGTGAGAACGTATCCAAACTGACAGGAGATATGGCATTGCCCTCTGGGATTTCTAGCTTTTCACACACGTTACAATGTAAGTTATGGGTAAACGAGAGAGCTTTTCAATTTTAAATTAAGGTAGGGTAGGCCCGGTGGAAACTCTCACTGGGTTCTGAGGTGTGAGAGAAAGCAAGTTATCTGGTTATTTTCAGAGTTTTACTGTTTGATGGAGAAGCAGAAAAGCCAGCTTCCGAGACAGAAATTACTCAGGAAAAGGGAAAAGCTCACTTCCACGGATTTTCTGAATCATATTCACTGAATAACAATGACGGAATGAGCAATGTCTTGGGTGTCTGTCCAAAGTACAGTGGTACATGTTCCATACGTTTTTGCTAAAGTTACCATGAGGACTTTTTTATTTTTGATACTTTTAATGAACTGTAGTTCCTAAAAATCGAAGAAAAAAACCCCACGAATGGCAGAGAGTGTCTCCCATGGGCAGGTCAATTTTTGCAATGCATTTCCTCAAACTGTAGAAAATGGAAATTTTCATTGTTTAAGGAACAAGTTTCAATATAAGAAATGGAAAAGGAAGACATGTTTATGCTGATTTTAACCACCTTTTGACATGTGCACCGTTACTGATTATATCCTGGGGGATATATTTCCCTCCTTCACACTTGGCAGCCTCAGAACTGGCAGGTAAGAGATTCTGGATGTTACTGCCTCTGTTTATATCTGGATTGCATCCTGCTTCTATTATTCTGTGCAGCTACTCGATCCACAGGACAGCAGAAAGGAATGCTACCACCCTCCTCTCATGGTCCCCGTGCTGACTTGCTGCAGATGTCATCCATCTGTCTGTCCCACCAGCACAGCAGGCGGGGAGGCTACATCCCAAAGTGCCCTGAGGTTGGTAGGACTGCTGCCCTCAGCAGGGAGCTGCATGCAGAAAGAAAATATGCGGTGTGGTGGGCTCCCGTCTCCAAAAGTGGTCCCCAAAGGAATTTACTTTAGATAACCCATTTGGTGCAAAGATGTGTTAAATGGTTCATATCGGTGTCTCAGATGAAAACAAGAGCAGATAAGGGACGAACGTGGATCGTACACCACTGCAGACCAGTGAAGTAGAGGCTCAAAATTTGCATGTAACAAAACCAAGAAAAAGCAGCTGCTCTGTTCTGGAGATGTCATATACTAAAAAAACCAGCCAGTCCACGGTGCTAATACTTGCTGCTAGTTTTTACAGATAGGAACGGATAGATTAATGCAATGTTTTCAAACTCAAACACAACTATTTCTAACGTAACACCTGAGAAGTGTGTTGCCCAGTACACAGCTTCCTAACTCTATTCCCTATCAATAGCAATGTACAATGTTAAAAGGAAAAAAACAGAAGAGAAAAAAAATCACAAAAATCAGACACTCAGACTTATACAAATTATTGTGTTTCATGTGAGGTAAATTCTGTCTGTTCTGAACAATAAAATCCCATTTTCAATTGAATTATAGTATTTTACAAATGCCATAAATGTGAATATGCCGAAAGCAGAGAAGTTTAAAGTACTATTGTATACTTCAGTGATAAACAATTGTGGCAAACCTGCCAAGGTCCAGCACTTCAGAGTAGTTAGATAACACTGAGCAAAGCCAAAGCAATAAAGCCAAATGCTCCATACTGATACTTCAAGTTTTATATGTGTTTATGACAATACACACAGAGCTGCACCTCATCCATAGTAATGAATTTAGACAAAGCAAGTGTTGGGAAGCCTACACTAGATGCAAGCGATGCTTTAAAAACAATCATAAAAATAAGAACTTAACCAAATCATCTCTGTCCAACGATTCAGAAAAGATGACAACTTTTATAGGTTTACTGAATTAATAGGCCATTCCAATTTTTTCATTGTTATTTTGTTCTCATTTGCTTTTCCTCTCTCCCTTACTATCAGCGGGGCAGTCAGGCCTGCAAGGCAAAGCGATCTTCACGAGGAATTGAGCTGGGCAGTGAAAACATTGTGTAGATCTGCATACTAGTTTCTTTCACAGGATCAGAGAATAGTTAGGTACGGAAGGAACTTCTGGAGGTCATCTAGTCCAACCCCTTATGAGGGCTCCTACTTCAGTGACCTTGAGAGAGCTCATAATTTTCCTTTGTTTCAGAAAACTGGGATTTTTTACCTCTGATTACCTTTACAGAGGAGAAAATAACTTGTTTGTTTTGATGAGTTTGGGGGGAATATTTTTGGGTTTGGGTTTTTTGTTTGTTTCTTTTAAAATAAATCTACTCTTCCTACGACTCAGTGGGGTGAAGTCTCTGAAGCCATGCCTTAGTAGCAATACCAGGGCACAGCACCTACATTGTCTTCCACACAAAGCTGTCCAAGGCTCAGATTGGTAGTAGCCAGGAGAGTGAAAGCAATGTTGCTTGAGCCAAATAGCTGAAGATATGCAGCTGAGTTCAGCTGCCCAAATGTGGGCAGGCTGTGCTCTTTGGCAGCCCACTAATGCAGTTGTGTCAGCTTTAACATACCATGATTCGAGCGGACAGGTAAAAATTGGATGTCACACTTGCCTAGGTTTCATCAACCCTACTGGTAATGCACATGTTTGTTTTGCATGAGAAAATAACAGGTTTGATGGATTAGCTGAAGGCAGACTTCAGGCAGTGTATCCTCTAAAGGATTTTGGGTCAGCCTACAGGCATTCCCAAACACTTTCCTCAACAAAGTCCATTTTGAAAGGTCCTGCAGGGGTTGCTATGGAAGCTAAGTAATATGAGAAAGTCCAGTTACAGAAGAGGCAGAACCACTCACTGTCAGTGCTATTACAGCCTGACTGCTAATTGTCTATTTTATGGGCTTGTTATGGGGCACAAGAGGGCACATAGATCTTCTGGTCCTTAGTCTACACCCACTCTGTCTCTTGCTCATCTCACAGTCTTCAGCAAACTGGGACTCAGTTTTTCTCATCCATCAAATGGTGATAGCTGTATTTGCCCTCTTGCCTGGTGGGTGTTATGAAGATTAGCAGGTGTCTGTGCAGTGCTTCAACATACAAACCTGACAGGAGTTGTTATCATTCCCCATTTTGAATACCCTATGTATAGTATACTGGTTCTAGGTAACAGGCACATTTTAATCTTTATTTATCATTTTATTTTCTCCCTTACAGATGTTCTGAAGTTTCGGTCATGCAGCAATATAGAAAACCCTCTGTGTTACTGGCTGTTCAATAAACCTGAAGGTGTTTCTTTGTTCAGAAGTCAAAGGAATGCAAGGGATTTTCATACCGTAGCTAGAATTGCCTTTATTTGTGTCCTAATGGGTTCAAGGACTCTTATTAAATTCTTATTAAAACTTTACATGAAGAACCAATTGTTTGCAGGTCTTTTCTCCCTTGTAATTCTAAGTCAAAGACATTTTAATGTATAAAATGAAACTAATAACTCCTGTGGAGAAATACTGGGAAATGACTGTTCTTAGGACCATTTGTGGTCATGTTCTCTAAGAAAATACAGAAAAAGGCATTAACCATGAAGATTATGTCACACAGAGAAGTGTCTTTCAGTGAGATATGACCAGTCTAAGAACAGCTTTTAGGGAAGCTAATTTAAAAAACCCAATGCGCAAAGAAACAAAAACATTAGCCTAGAAGGTTTTCATTTCCATTTGAGCAGCCCTTAAGCTATTGCATCCTTATAGTAATAGGGGTGACTAGAAAAAATGAAAGAAAAAAAAAAGATTTTGCCTTCTTTTTTTTTTTTTTGGTTATGTGAATAATCATCTTTAGCATGGTGTTCAGCTGCTTACTTTAACCTTTTTTGCAGGGGCGAGTGCTGGATTCTGCACCTGGGACAGGGCAGCTGTTGTTGTGTATGTATACAGACTGGAGAATGAGAGGTTGGAGAGCAGCACTGTGGAAAGGAACCTGGTGGTCCTGGTGGAGGGAAAGTTGAATTTGAGTCAGCAGTGCGCTGGCAGCCTCCTGGTGTGTCCTGGGGTGCATCAGGCACAGCATCACCAGCCAGGCAAGGGAGGGCATTGTCCTGCTCTGCTCTGCACTGGGGCAGCCTCACCTCAAGTGCTGGGGGAAGTTTTAATATAAAAAAGACATTAAACTGTTGGAGAACATCCAGACAAGGGCCATGAGGGTTCCCTTGAGGGGAAGCCGTATAAGGAGTGGCTGTGGTCACTTGGCTTGTTCAGCCTGGAGGAGACTGAGAGGAGACCTCGTTGTGGTCTTCAACATCCTCACGAGGGGAAGAGGAGGGGCAGACACTGATCTCTTCTCTCTGGTGACCAGTGACAGGA
>VZTA01003760.1:213520-389969 GCA_013398855.1 Mohoua ochrocephala
CACACCTGGGATAGTTTGCTGCTTGCCGTAGTTCTGCTACCTTGAAGTACAGCTATACTCTGCTGGGGGTGTTTGCTCTCTGTTTGAATCCAGGTTGAAGGGAAAGCTCTTGCAACCTCTTAAGGAGGTCACACCCAGCGCTCAGAATAAATGAGGGTGCCTATGTGCAAGGACTTTCCTCCAATGCAGGTATATGCAAAGCTCTTCTAGGACCAGCAGTCATGCTTGAATGACTTCCTGTGTATCCTTTAAGTGACCTGGTGAAGCATCTTCACTCCCTAAGAAGATTTACAAGTTCTCTGTCGAGCAGCACAGTTACCATTGACACAGCGTGGATAGCTGTGCTAAAAATGTGCAGGCAGTTGTTACCTGGGGTTTGTGCAGTAAAGGCGTGTGGCCACTACAACACGGTGCCCATGGCTCCTCAGGAACTGTTGTTTCATAACAGTCACCACAGCTAGAAAATGAACTTTCTCTTCTTGCTCTCTGCGTTTCTTCAAGTGAGTGTAGTTGGCACAGATAATTTCTTTTTGACTGGAGTATTGAATAGATATATCATAGATATTTGATTTAGGGAAGTATACCTGTGAGTAAATGCCATTTTCATGAATGCCTTGGGACAGCGCAGAACAGAAATGAAACTGAGTGGAGATGCCCTGGCTTGTGTAGGATGGCCCCAGAGCTGTGAGAGCTGGGGCAGATCTGAAAAGACAGTCTAGTTTTGAGTCATTTTCAGTTTACTTGGGATATAAGCAGTTTAGTGTTTGAAATGTCATTCCCTATAATACATTGGGAGATCTTTTCCATGCACATAAATACCTCCTTATTGTTCTGGAATTGCTGGTGCTTGAAATGCAGGGAGGAATGTGCCTTCCTGCTACTGAAAAAAAATTAAAAGACTTTATTATAAGAATCTGAGGTATTTCACATTTAATTACTGTCAAGAATTACTGTCTAACAAAAAGATGTCTTTTTGTTAGAACCATCTATTTTTTTTTCACCTGAATGAACAAGCCAGAATTCTGCATTTTCTGATTGGTGTCCTGGCTGATCCCGTTACCGCTATAATATAACACCTGAGTGTGTGGGGATGTCCATGCCTTGAGCATTTGTCAGTTTGAGAGTAGTGTCTGTTTGGTGGGGCTAGAGGTTCCCTCTGTCTGACCCTGCAAGCAACAAGGGGATGTGGAAAGAAATGAACTAAAGATTTGCTGTTGCTCTAGCGAGTCAAAACTCCAGTGAAAAATAATGCAGAAGGGGTAGCTGGAGCTGCCTGATAACTCACACAGATTCATGGGGAGACCAAAGCCAATGAATTTAATCCCTTGGTTTGTGGGTGGTGAGGAGCAGAGCCAGGACAGCAGGCAATGGCACGCACTGTGGCAAGAGAAGGAGGAATAGAAAGAATATTAATCTAGCAGCTGTTTTTATTTCTGAAAATAGTCTATTTGGTTTTGGGGTGCTTTTTTGTTGGTTGTTTTTTATTTTTTAGCCAGGGTTTACATCTTATGAGTGTCCAGACAGGCTGTGAGGATAGGTTCTGTTATTATGTCCCATCTGCCAGATGCAAATGCACAAATTCAGTTTGGATGGGTTAGAATAATTTTATAAGCCATGTTGCCGTGTTGCTTGCTTCCCCTGTGTAGTTCTGTATTTGTCTGTGTTTTTGGAAGCAGTCTTCAATTACACACACACACACCCTGACACACACACCCACACACATGCAAACACTGCAGAGGTAAAAGCTGATTCATTTGGAAAAGGGGAGAAAACAAAGTGCTACCAGTCTTAAATTTGCTAGTCACTGCATTCCCCTTCCTTTCCAGGATGAAGGTCAGGTGAAAGATATTCTTCAGGCACAAGGGAAGGTGTGAAACTCCAGGCTGCCAAGATTCAAATGTGTGGTGTCACCCTGAGTGTATATATAGATGCTCAGAGAAGGCATATCCCCCAAGTCGTCTCTGTTAAATTTCAGGAATTCAACTCCAATCCATCACTTTCATTGCACCCAGAAGCGCAAAGTAGCTGAACCCAGGGGCAAGATTTATGTCAAAGACTCTAGGAGACCTAAAGTGGATTAACAATTTAAAGAGAGAAAGATAGAGAGGTGAGTTGTGTGAACAAAGCCTGACTGGCTTATTGACCTTTGTTGCAGTGCTACCACTGAGTTGACAAGGAGCAATCCCATGATTTTTCTGCGTAGGAAAGGGGAATGCTGTAAAGCACCTAAGCAGGTAGTCCAAAAAAGGCCATAGGTGTTCTGGTTCTGACCTTAGGGTTGAAAGAGAAATCTTGGTGTTGGAGAGGATGAGCCACATATACCTCCCTGCAAGTCCTTCAAAAATTGGAGTGGAGTAAGCCATGGAGGCAAGTCAGGTGGAAGGACATTTGGACTTTGCCTTCTCAGCCCAAGGCAGGTGCTTGGCTTCACAGGTGTGTCCATGCCGACATACCTGTAATTCTGCAGAGGTGAACACTGCTAAAACCAAAGTGTGTCTCAGTCACGATAGGCTCGCTTCAGAGGTGCAGGAAAGAGTAATTTGGAGACAGCAACTCATCCATGATGATTTTATACATCTCCTTTCCACCCAAAATTCCCATGTGAGGCACTTGCTTTTTTTCTGAGTAGAACTCTTTGAATATCATTCCGGATGGTGTTCTTGAGAACTGAGACTAGAGATGCCTGGAAAAAAAGCAGAACCAATTTTGCTCTGCTGCATTTCAATGACAAGTAACTCTAGGGATGAAACAGAACATTTTGCCACAAAGGCATCCTTGTAATCTAAGTACTTGTGACTTAAAAAAACCTGGAAATGCTTCAAATAAAATGTATTTTCAATTTTAAAGATTTTATTCTAAATTAAAATATTCTTAGCTAAAATTAAATAAGGTGTTGACGGAAACATAAAGGCGATTTTCTATATGTTTTTCTCCCGGGAAATGAATCTGCTTTCCAAACTTCCCATCATGGGATAGATTTTATTCTTATCTACACCCACCCAGATCTGCTGGTTCATGACTACAGGGACAGCTGCAGATATAGTTTAGCCCTCAGATTTAGAGTTAAGTCAGAGTCGGTTTCAAAGACATGGTCAAAACCTCCCTTCAATTACCTTCACACAAGTCTCCCCCTTCACAGAATAAATGATTTTTGCTGCTCTGTGGGTTTTACCAAGCCCTGAGCATTATTGGGCTGTAGGTTTTAGGCTTTGAAATCGGTTACAGGATAAGAAATCATAAATATTCATTCTTTAGCAACATCCTCTGAACAGCTTCCTCACTGCTGCTGGCCGGGGCCTGCCCATAATCGCGTGCCGTCAGGCTCTCTGCCCTTTGCCCCTCTCACTCAATCAGGACAGGAAATAAGGCAAAATAATGAAGCAGGGACTTTTAAATATTGATTTCCGTGCACGGGCTACACCATGCAGTATTGCTCTCAAGGAAAATAGCTCTGAAAGAGACATTTTCAACAGAAGAAATGCCACACGGGTATACTATGGAAAAGCGGTTGCTTGTTGTGGGTTCCTGGAGCAAGAGATGTGCTGAAACACACCATGGCACACTGTTGGGAAAAACAGAATATACAATTTCTCTGTACTAATAGACCTTCCTCAGGAAGCGTTAAAGATTATTTGCTGATAGGATGCAGCAATTAATCTCTAGCCATGCTTTGTATTCAAATACGGATGGAGTGGTCTGAAGGACAAGGGAATGGTATTTGAATGTACAGAGAAGCCTTTCATTGATCTTCTAACCTTTTGGGGATATTTAGCATACATAAGCTCAGAGAAAGTTGCTTTTGAAAGGGAATTGGAAATTATTGGCTGTAATGAAAGGCTTTTTAAACTGCTTTGCTAAAGCTACCTCTTCTGCTTAGCTGGGGGTTAACTGTCAATCAGCTGTGCTCAAAAGGAGGGCTGCAAAGCACATGTCATGTTTACAACACATGGAAACATCCCTGTGAAGTACTGCATAGTAAAAGCAAGCCCCACCACAGCAGTCCTTCCTGCTGTTTGCAACATTCTTGGTTGCCATGGGCTGGACTGTTTATGGCATTTTGCCTTAAAAAATGGTCATTATGGAGTTGCTGTGGAGCTACAACAAGAAAAGGGAAAAAGCAAGAACTAATGAAAAACTCAGAAATAGCTAAAGTTTCTTTGAAATCAGAGAACTCAGGGGCATTTCCCCCTGCACTTTGAAATGCTGCTTTTGCCGTGTCACAGGCAGAAAGGGAAACCCGGAGGCCTCTTCAGTACAGAACTAGATGGAATTGCCTTCAAAAGAGAGGAGTGCATAAAGCTACTTCTTCCTCCTCTTGACACTCTGTGAGCTACCGGTAGATTTTCTTTGTCTTTTCCAGCTTTTGTAAATTCAGACTGACCTTCAAATCTATTATTTTTCTTTTGAACTTTGCTTCAAATATCTCCTAACACTGTGTTCTCCAACACAGTGCCTACATGATTATAATCCTGACAAGTCACATTTAGTTCAAGTGTAAGAACACTCTCTCCGCCTCTGTCTCTCTGTGTTATTTATTTCCCAGGACTTTTGTAATTTAAAACTGTATTAAAATATACCCAAACAGTTCCCACCTACAAGACTACTCTTGACTTGACTGCTGTGGTTTCAGACCTAACTGCTGTGGTTTCAGACCTAACAGCAAAACAAGTTTCTTCTGAACTCACGTTTTTATCATTTGAAGTTTCACACGTTCCTTTGAAGTCTCCACACTGAACTCACACACCAACATACTCCATGGGTACATGCCTCATGTCAATGAAATGTATGAAGTGTCCATTTCAAAGAAGTTATCGGTTTCTAAAAACCCATACTGAGTCATGATGACTACTGTTCTGAATAGATCAACACTTAAATAAGGAGTAAAGCGGTAACAGAGAATCCACATGGCTGTTAAAGAAAGCGCCGAGTAACGCCTTTGCTGCATAGATTAAAACAGAGTTACAATACATTGTGAAACCACGTAATTATAAGAATAGTCTTTATGAGAGCAGTCTCCTTGGATTCAGTGTGATGATTCACATGAGGAGGAGTTTGCAGAACAAGGCAGCTGCTGGAGCTGTTGCTAGATACAAAATTCCTAAGCATTCCGCATGTAAAATCCCATTGCAGAGGCTCTGTAAACTTACTATAGAAACTAGGAAATAGAAATACATATTTAGTTAAGAGTGTGAGAGTAGCTTACTCCTTTAGGTTGTCTTTTGTTTGATATGCTAACAGAATACATGAGCTTTCTGAAGTTTTTAGCAGGGCTTGGTATACAATCCTCAGTCCTCAAGTATAATTGTGTGAACCCCAAATGAGAAATTCAGTTTGCTGTATTAGCAGGTATATGGCCTCACAGAATTGACTAGTTGTTTAACTTGGCAATTGTACAAAAAAGTAGGAAGTGCTGGTAGATTGAGTAGGATCTCAATCTACAGTGCTTTGCTGTTAAGTCCTTGCTCTGAAGAAAAGAGATGTTCCCTGTATTTTTCATCTTTATTTTTTTAAAATTACAATGTGTGCATGTTAATGAGGCCCTGCTGTTTGTGCTTTTTAGCCTGTCATGAAAAGCAAATGCCAGCAATAAGACTGTGCTCTGAAAAAGTTTCAGAAGTGAATGCTTTCATTTGGTCTCAGTTTCCTACAGGCTTAGCATGACTCGTCTTCTCCACCTGTGGGCTGAACTCACAGAATTTTAACTTCTAATATATAAGGCAGTTTACTTGGGAAATATCCCAAGTTCCTGTAAAGCCTGCTTTATGCCACTGCAGGCCTTGACACCTTCTCTACAGCACACCCACGTAATTTGCCTTGCATTGAGTCAGGACTGCATTTTCTCTAATTATCCTATCTTGTGTCTTTCTCTCTCTATAGCCTCAGGGACTTGCAAGGTTTCAGAGTAATACATCGCAGAATTTCTCATTTCACTACACCTAGGATCGCCTTTCTTCTCTAAAAGTAATAATAATAATAACTATAATGCCAACAACAATAATAATATAAAGCAGTGATGACATTCTTTATAAATGATAGACTATTTAAGACTAATTACTTCATCGAATGAATGACGAACATCCTAACAGTCCTTCAGAACAGTTTTTGAGAAGGAAACAAAACAGTTGTGTGTCTTCAAAAAGGTTTCCGTTTCTAGAAAAATGAAACGAGAAAGTAGTTGCTCTCAGTGCTGAGATGAATTAACAAAAAAGGTCACACACCAGAATCAGCAATCAATAAACTGCTCTAACTTTTAAGGAATGCCTTTTTTATATACGTGTAAGGTTGTGTCAGATCACTGTAGCAAGTGCAGTAGAAATAAGTTAATGATACTGTGCTTTTGCACAAAGCTTATTTCAGAGGATTTGAGTTTTAAGAATCTTAATCTAGACTGATTAAAGGTGGGCATTGAAGTTCAAAGTCAAAGTTTATAGGAATATTTGGGTGTAAAATATGTGTAATTGATATTTTCTGGATTTTAGCTTCACATTGATTATTGTAGGACTTAAAAATAAAATTTCTTTCTCCCTTAAATAATTGTTGTTCTACTAATATGAATACGATGGGGGAAAAAAAAATCATTAGAAAAAGATCACGTAGATCCAGTCTCTACATAACTGTTATCATTAAAGATTGAGGCAATGCTGTAAAGAAACTCCAGCACTGTTAAATTACACAGATGGTGATAGGATAAACGGGTCCTTATTTTGCAAAAATTATCAAAAAAATGTCATAGTAAACTGGTTTTCACATGGAAAGTTATCGTGGGAGTGCTTATTCTCTGCTCTTTTGTACCAGTTTTGTGCATCAGGTCTCCTTTACTGCATTCTTCATTCTGTTTTTGCTGTGTGAATTCGTAGGAAATCAATACTGATTTAAGAAAAAGACCCTGAATTTTTCTTCAGTGAAACTGCTGGTGTGCACCAAATGAGTGTAGTTAGTGTCAAAACCTCTGATGCTGGGAAGTCTTAGAGACAAGAAAGAAATAATTTCCTGATACTTTTAAAATAAATCTCTCTGTTACTTTTTTTATACTTGTGATCATGGAGATCCCTGTGTTGAGGGAAATCAAGGTAGCTCAGCATGAAAAATGGACATAGATGGCCAACAGAAGTACAAGCCAGTTTTTTATTTGGATGAAGCTACTGTGTGCTACTGAATGTGAAGTAATTATATGAGGTATCTCAGTTATTTTATTTCCTGATGCCTTTTTCTCTCCACATTTTTATCTTGTAGACAAGTCCAAATTGATTACTGTAAATATTTTCTAAAGCAGGTCCATAGCTAGCTCACAAACTGCAGATTAGAATATGATCATTAACACTGGCTTGTTATATTTAAATAAACACTTATGTCGGTGTGTACATTTTTTTTATCATGTTTACCACCAGCTAATGAGGGAAATGCATCCTCTGTTCTTGGTAGAGGTCTCTGATTTGCAGGCAATGCAGGGTTATTAGAAACCTTGAAACCACAGACACAAATAACCTCAGTCTTTCTAAATGGTAACTGCAGTGGTTATGATTCACTCCAGTTTACCTCAGACATAATTTGGGGTCTAGATGTTGTTTCAGTTCCACTTCTCTGTTTGAACACAGAACAGAAAGTAACAGTGAAGATTTTAAAGATGTGCATAGGGAATGTTGTGCCAGATTTAGGTTGGATATTAGAAAAAAGTTCTTCACCCAGAGGGTGGCTGGGCACTGGGACAGCTCCCCAGGGAAGTGGTCACAGCACCAGCCTGACAGAGTTCAAGAAGTGTTTGGACAATGCTCTCAGGCACATGGTGTGGCTCTTGGGGATGTGCTGTGCAGGGCCAGGAGTCGGACTGGATGATCCTTGTGGGGCCTTTCCAACTCAGCATATTCTAAGATTCTGTGATTCTGTGATCACTTTCCTTCCAAGCACAGTTTTTGCTTTCCTGAGTTTCAGCACTAAAACTTTATTATGAAGACCAGAGAGTTTAATTATTCAGTTACAATCTACCAAACTTTAACCTCAAACTCTGTCATGTTGATGCCATTCCAGAAGAACATTAGTTTCTCTCTCTAATGGTTCAGATCATTTTGAAAGGTGCAAAAATCCATCCAGGTATTTATGTTGTGGTTGGGTAATGAGTGCTAGATTTGTCCTGAAGGAAATCTCGTGTCCCATGGACTCTAGCTAGTCCTGCTTCTGGTGGATCTTTCCTGTGAAAAGTGCACCCTACTGTGATAGGATGTACAGAAAAGGAGAAAGACTTCTTGCCCTATTTGTGTTGAATTTGCTCCTGAGACTTCCGGCTGCAAATAGTGACATGTAAGAGCACAGAGCCTTAGAATAAAACTCTGCCTAAAGATGACAGTCCTCGAGGATAGGAGAGGGGAAATGAACTACGTTTGGCAAATGTCCATCCCTTAGTAAATGCATTGCAGAGAGGCACTTAAAGCTGGCATATGGCAATGAGTGCAGAGCAAAGAAAGAGCTAGAGTGATGGTGGGTATTTATCACTGGCTTTTGGGAAAGAGGTTTCTGTGAAATCTCCACAGTCCTGACGTTTTTATTATGGTTTCAAAGAGGTTGTTAAGCTAAACAAATTATGGGTTTTCAAAGATATTTTTCTTCCCTTGTACGCTATCAAATCTTGTTCTATTTCTTTGTTTTAGATGAGCTTGTGCTCTGCCAGGCTGTTGAAGGAGTCCTCTCAGTCCTCCCTTCTCCATGCCCCAATATTCTTAATGATGTTTAACATCTTTACATCAGGAGGCTATTCAAGAACCTAATGGCAGCAGGCTTCATATTCTTTTATTTTCAATATGTCTCAGATTCCCTTTCAAGACAGCACAGTATTTCAGAATTATCTCTCTTGTAGTTTTCCTATGTTATGAAACAAACACAGAATTAAGAGTGGACTCAGAATAATTCTATTACTTAAGTAAATGCAAATTGTAAAACTTGCATTTATATTCTGTTTCTCCAACAGCTTTTCTATCTTCTGAAATACAGGAGACAATGGGGTCAAAAGAGTACCCATAAATATCTAAATGCTTACTGCTTGCAGTGATTTGCAAAATCTTCAGCTAGAAAATTCTCTTAGCTGTCATTTGGTCCTCTTCCCACATCACTGTTAAATTACAAGCTTCATTCTGAACGGAGGCCTACCTACCTACCTACTTTGATTTTTCTTATTAATAGCAAGCTAAAGTTCAGAGTGGAAAAAGCAGTGATTGTCTTTGAGCACTCAAAGTTGGAGTGAGGTTGAGGTAACCTTGGAGTAAAAACAGGTGTGGCGATGATCGGATGATGACAATGAGCAACAAGGAGCTGTAACTGAAGACCATAAAAAGACAAAGGAGTTAGCTAGCCTAGAGGAAGAGACCAAAAGCAGGAACATGGCTAATGTGGGGTGGGGATATGACATGACATGATACCCTCTGTGCCCTTGAAAAAGAATGTTCTATGGAGAAAAGAGAATCTTCCAAACGAAAGCTGTAAGGATTTCCATCTGTATTCCATTCCCCTCTAGAATCCTTTGACTTAGTTCAAAACATACCATATAGACACCTTCTGTATTTAGTTCTTGATATATTGTGTCATTCCTGTATTATTCACTCCCTATAGTTCTCAAAATGGATGCCTGTTTGTGTCAGAACTTCCGAGGTGCTTATATGACCTTTTCCTTCAGCTGCTTTTCTTCCTAAGCCATGGCAAATCAGTATGTCTGGAAGAAAGCATTTTTGGAAAGGGGATGGTTGAAGCAGCAAGAGAGCTAGACCTGGTCAGTATGGTCTTGCGGCTCCTGCTCCCGAATGAGAACAAGAAAATGCTATATTGACTATTATTATCTGTGCAAAACTTGTAGATTGCTAGGTCCCAGACAAAAAAAGACAATACAACTTCATGCCAGGTAACTGTGGAACAACTTTCCAATTGATGTGGATAAAGCAATTAGACAAATTCATGGAAAGAAAATGCACATTGGGAAAAATTACAAAGGTAACATTTTGGCTCAGAAATTTCCTAAGTCATAAATCACTGGAAGGGGGAAAATGCTCTGAAGAGGAGTTACTTTATTTGTATTGTGTTCCTGTATTCCTCTCTAGGCACCAACTAGTGCCACTGGGGAGCTGAGGTAGGCTGTTGAGCTGTATGGTACAGCTCTTTTCATGTACTGGTGTGCATAAGAGTTCTGTCTTGCCTTTGGGTGAAGTCACAGCTTCTGTTGAATTGGGAACTCTGTGGGAAATGTCAGTAATCCTGACATTTTGAGAGAAACATCAGTTCCCATGTCACATGTCCCAGTGGGAGTTAGAAGCTAGATTTCCTACAAATATTTTCTTTCTGATTTTTGGCCTTCAGCAATAACCCTTGAAATATTTCCATCCTCTCCCTGCGAAAGAATATTTTGTATTCTTCATTTTCATTGCCTCTGTGTTGCTTCAGATCAACTCCATAGCAAGCAGATATTGTTATTGTGCTAAGACAGCTGGTGGCCAACCAGTCTTGTCTACTGGCTCTCACAGCTCTTTGTCACAGAGGAATTTGAAAGAATCTCATCAGTAGGCAGTGACAGAAGTACATACTCTGGACGAACATCTACCTAGGTACTTCTCTTTGTTATAAAAAAGGTCTTTAAAAGTGGAGGATTTAAGCCTCCTTCAAAATATTTAGACATATTTTATAACTTCGGTTCTGTAAGCTGTGCATCTTTGTTAACTGTATATTCAGACCAGCTTTCAGATTTTACTAAGAGCTTAACTTTCTGTTGTTTTCTCTTCTCTCCTTGTCTCTTTTAATCTCTGCTGGAATGTTTACTTCCTTTGAACGGCAATATCTATCTCTTTTTTTTTTTACTTCTTATTTGCTTTATCCCTCCTAAGAAAGTGCTTGCATAAACAAAATAGAGACAGCTGATATTTGAAATGATGCTTAAAGGAAAATCTTCCAAATGAGGAAGTATAGCATCAATTTAACCCCAAAATGTCCCCAAGTAAAGAACCATAGGTACAGTTGGAAGCCGGCAATATTATTCAAGCAAAAGACACTTCCTAGCATCCACGAAATTACTATTTAAAACAAAAGTGAATTTATTTAATGCTTATATTAAAGGTTCTACATTATTTAGATATTTTATCTGTTGAGCAAAAATATATTTAGATTTGTTATAAAATGTTTTTAAGACTAAATAGATTTTTTTTTTTACACTACATCTTTCTCTTTAATAGTTAAACAGAGATCAGTGTTCTGAGCGGGCTCTCTGTCAGATACATTTTTGAATAATGACATCATTCCATACAATGTGTAACTCACATTAGAATTCATAAGTATTATCCATGCAAACACTCATTGCAGGGGACAGATACTATATCATACTGCTCCTATTTTTCTTTCCTGAAAAAAAGACTAGAAGGAAAGGAACTAGAAAAGCTTATTCATTGGTCAGTGCCACTACATTTCTTAGTATAAATGCTAGAGGGGCATACTGGAGAGGTAATAAATTTATTCATAGTGCTGAAGCTTTTTAGAAAGCATAAAATGGGAGGAAATTGAGAACAGAGGATGATTTGTTCAGAAAAAGGATCAAAGTTAAACCTTATTAACTTAATACCCTTACTAAGAATGCACCCAAGATACAGAAAGAGCCGGAACTATATGGACATGAGATTCTCTCTCTAAGATGATAAAAAGAAAGGAAGATGAGAAAATGTTCAGGATGAACCAACCCCCAAAAAAACCCACTCTATTGATAAGTTTATATGTGATCAAAGCATGTGTTCAGGAGGACAGAAAAATGCCTTCTCTCCAAGGGAGAACTCACTCATTCACATCTCAATGCCGTCCACCTTCCTGAACATAGAGGCCATTTAATTATGCATATGAATAATATAATCTTCCAGTTGGGTGCTTATGTGTTAAAATCAAAATCTGCATTAAAGGATGTGTTGACTGTGACATAGAAATCGTTTTACTCCGTGCAGCACAATCATTGACTCTTCTAAATATAGCAAATATAGATTTTATTATGTAATGGAATAACATTTCCTAGCTGGGTGCTTATGTCTTAAAACTGAAATCTGCATTTTCATGTTTGAAGGCTGACAGCTGCACAGGCTCCAGGAACTCAGGCTCATACCCTTGATACTGAGGCTTTGCACTAAATACTAGTACTGACAAGCTTTGGTGTTTATGCACTATCTCTCATGCTGTCAGTTCAGTCAGCTGCTGTGGCAAAGCGGCAGTCGCAGGCTGCTGCAAAGCTTCTTTAAAGCCACTACAGATTCCTGGGATGCAGGTGAGGGGGTGGTAGGAAAATGCCGTATGTGTGTGCATATCTATATCTGTGTGTATATATATATCTGTGTCTATGTGTGTGGAGGATATAGTGGAGAATTTTGGAAGGACCCTGCTGAACAGCTCGTGTGAACTGTTTGTGAGCTACTTCCATGGAACTATGCAGCTCAAATTTGGCAAGGAAAAGAGCTTAATGTATCAATATATAATTCTGTCTGCCATTTGCAGCTGAAATAAGCATGGTTCCAAGGGTAGGGAGTACCATCTTTAGCTAAATGCCTATATTTGCTGTTCTGGTGGTTCAGAATTTGAAAATGCAAGGGGAAATTACTTCTTGCTTGCTTGAAAGGTTTAGGAGGCCCTGTAAGAGGATGGGGGTGAAATGTAATACTCCCTGGAACATTCTGGTTTGAACTTGTTGTTGTTTATCATTTTGGCTGGCAGCCTGCCGAGAGGGAAACAAAGAGGCTTGGATTAGCCTCCTCCTATGTTCATTAATTTACCTTGGTCATAAAGACTCATTCCCAGCCCCATGTTCTCCTTTATCACCATCAAAGAGCACTGAAAGGTCTGTCAGCTTTCTCGTTATTTTACCTTTTCCTTCTCTTTTCTTCCCGCTTCATCCTACTCAACCAGACACTGTAAAATTGGAGGACCTGAAAAGTGAAACGAAGTCCTCCCCATTCTGTCCTCCACAAAGCAATAGGGCATGTCAGCAGCCCTACTGGAAAGGTCATGCAAAACTCCGTGTTGCCTGGATTTGTGCTGATATTCCTTTCCTCCAGTGAATAGGAACCAATCCAAGTAGGACAGTTCTGCAGAAACCATAGCAACTAAGAGGTTCTGGTCCTCCTTTATGTCCAGTCAAATACAACTCCGTTTGAAAGATATCGGCCTTGAAGCCGTGAATCCTATCTCTGCCAGCCTGGAGAGCAGTGTTCAGATTGTCTCCCAAGGAGCCCCCAGAATGCAAAGAGGGAACTTTTGAACTGTGAACTTCTACCTTCACCACCAGTTTGTCTCTTGTTCTTTGACATGAACAGAAAAAGTGGAAATATCTCAAAATCATGGAAAGTGATATTCAGGCTACTGAGGTAAGATTTCTGTAATTATTTTTGTCACATTTTTCTCACATTCCCAATGTTACGTTTTGATCCACATTCAAGTTTTGGCAGATTGGAAGACATATAACTAATGGACCATGAAATTGTTGCAGGTGTAATTAAAAAGATATTAGATCAGTAAAAATAGATTCATGCAATGACATTTGACACTGATGCCTGTCAGCCTGCAAAACAGGAAACCTTCCTGTTTCCTTAACATCTTATCTCTTTTCTTCTAGCCTGGAATAAACAAGCCCAAACTTACAGATCTCATCTTCATCACTTCTACAGCTGGACAGCAAGGGTTTATTTAGCAAATATACCCTGCTCCTTTGTGTATTTGTGTGAATTGTCTGTAACACATATGTCTATAAATGTGCTCCTGTTTTAGTTAGAAGGCAAATCCCATGTACAAACCCCTTAAAACTTTATCAGTTAATCACACACAAGGTACTCCTTGTAGTTTTCCTCTGAGCATCCTGAGTTTGGGGTTATGTGAATAGTAATAAGGCTTCATTTGTTCCTCTGGTTTGAATGGCTGACGTTTATACAAAAAACATTTCTCAGACTATCAGTTATGTTTAATACTCTTTGCTGTGTTAACAATGAATTTGGGAGGGCTAGGAAAGGTTTGTATTTGTTATTCATACCTGCAGCAATGTCCTTAAGTCCCAGTATAAAGAGAGTGGAAGGAACTTTCCAAGAGAGAAAGCAATTTTACTTCTATTTCCCATTAATCTTTCTTTTCATTAATGCTTTTCTGCAACAATTTTGATGCTTTTGGTTTTTTTCTGAAGTTTCATATTCATTGTCGTATCTTCCAACTTCCTTATAGGTCTGTCAGTCATTCTACCACTCTTCTGAACAGCACATGTCACCAGGTACTAGGTGAGCACTTCTAATTGGAAAATCTTTGCAAATCATTATTTATAGACAACTCCTGGACCTTGTTCCATTGTACAAACTACCTTGGAAACTGACAATAGATGCATGAAAAATTACAAACCAAATCTGAAGAATTCATTTCAAAGACTCCTTCATCCTCCAGCCTGTATTGACACTGGGGATTGTCCCAGCCCAGATACAGCACTTTGGACTTGTGGAACCTCATGAGTTTCACATGGGCTCTCTTCTTGAAATTGCCTTATTTTGTTATTATTAAATTTTTATATTTTAGCAATTTTATATCTATATGAATTTATAGTGCAGGTAGGTCCTGCTGCCCAACGAAACGATGGGTACCTAACATGGTACCAGTCTGATGCTGATGCCAGAAACATGTTGGAAGCCAGTCTGGGACTGCTTCCATTTCAGTGGAGAACACACACAGCTCATCACTGGACCAAGTTCATTTTATCTTTCCTTTCCGCGCAAATTCTCCCCCAGATGATGAAAATAACATGAAAAGGTAATAAGATTCTGATCAATATCTCAGTGCAATACCTCAAAAGTCTCGTCCTAGTGAAGAAAAATCTCAAAATGAAACATCCTAATAAAACCCTTTTTAATCCTGCAAAAATAACAAGCACAAAATCCTGACAAAAGCACTTTTTTTTGTTGAAACACTGAAACTGAGAGCAGGTATTTCTGAACATCAGTTAATAACTTTTCTTCAGATATGTCATTACATTTTCCCTAGAAATTGCACCGTTCCTTTGGATCCATTCCAGTCCTTTTTTTGACCTACAGGGTAGGCAGTAGTAGGCAGGTTTTATAACACAGTAGTGGAAGAAATATCTGCTGATATTGGTTGTTTGAATGCCACAGAGAGTCAGACAGAAAGACTCTTGGAAATTAAGTCTTCAGATTTGCTCTACAATTTTTTGTGCATTTATTGTCAGTTTCCAATATTGTTTGTACAATGGGACAAAGTCCAGGAGATGCGTACAAATAATGGTTTGCAAAGATTTTCCAATTAGAAGTGCTTATCCAGTAACACTGAATGTGTTTACTGACTTGAGATTAGAGTAGAGCAGAGGAATTCAGCAAAAGAAGGGATAGATGTAGCCACAATCCAAAGTGGAGAGCTAAAATCCCAAGATGCTGCTTGGGAGAGAAAGGAGGAAGTTAGTGTTCTAGAGCTGGGCTTTGATGATCCTAGTGGGTTGCTTCCGACTCAGAATATTCGGTGACTCTGTGAGAAGGGCTTGGGGATGCTGGTGGATGAAAAACTGGATGTGAGCTGGCAATGTGTGCTCACTGCCCTGAAAACCAAACGTATCCTGGGGTACATCAAAAGAAACGTGGCCAGCAAATTGAGGGAGGTGATTCTCCCCCTCTACACCGCTCTGTGAGTGCAGAGCCCACCTAGAGTGCTGTATGCAGCCTTGGAGTCCCCAGCACAGGAAGGACAGGGACCTATTTGAAGGGGTCCAGAGGAGGGCCACAAATGGGATCAGAGGGCTGGAGCACCTCTCCTATGAAAACAGGCTGAGTCAGTTGGGGTTCTTCAGTCTGGAGAACAAAAGGCTCTGGGGACAGTTATTGTGGCCTTTCAATATTTAAACGAAGCTTAAAAAAAGATGGGGACAAATATTTTAGTGGAGCTTACTGCAGCATGGCAAGCAGTAATAATTTTAAAATAGAGTACGTTCAAACAAGACATTAGAAAGAAATTTTTTACAATGGTGGTGGTGAAACACTGGTGCAGGTTGGCCGCAGAGAGGGTAGATACCCTATAGCGGGAAACGTTCTAGGCCAGGCTGGATTGGGCTCTGAGCAGCATAAAGTAGTTCAAGATTGATCTGCCCATGACAGGGAGGTTGTTCTAGGTCGTCTTTGAAGGTCCCTTCCAACCCAAACCTTTCTATGGTTCTATGATTTAAAAAGTAGTATTGGGGGCTCAAGACAGGAAAAACTCAAGGAGACAAACTGTTGTGTTCATCACTGTCCTATACTGCTTTTCACTTTGGAATTGCACTATTACTTCATTTTTTTTGTACAAGGGGTACAGCTATCTCAGTAGTTCCAACTAAATGTTTAGTTTTAAAAATTCCCAACAAATTTAACAAAAGTTTAAGCACTTAGCACATCGGAGGATTGCTCCTGCAAATTCAATACCAGCTGCTGTATGCTTTCTGTTTGGTATTCTGAAAACAACATGATTTATCATTTTTACTGGTTTATTACTTTAGAAGATCTACATTTTTCATTAATCAGTGTTCGAGCAAGACACTAATCATAAAAGCATCTGAGACTGATATAAGAAAAATGGAAATAAGCACCTCTGCGATAAAGACCTCAAAATGTCTTGAGATGCAAATAAAACAAACATAAGAAAAATCTGGATAATCTCCTACAAGCATTATAGAGGCAGAGAAATCCAATTGTTCTCACATATTCTGACATGATGAGTTTTAAAACAGTTCAAGACACTACAGTATAGCTGGGCTTTTATAAAACATGGATCTGCAGTCTATAAATAATCATTTTTATTTTATATCAGTGCTTGTCAAACAATCAAATTAAAACATCATTACCTTCATTAGGAGGTAGAAGAAATTTTAATTAACAGGAAAATTTGCTATGTATATTAGGGAAAAACCTGTTGACAGAACCCCTGCCAGCTGAACTATAAAAATTGAACCACGGCTGTACTCTGGACACAGGCAGTAAAAATCTTCTCAAGCAATCACCAGACAGGTTTAACCAATGTAAGAGATGACACCTCCTTAAACCTGTCCTCATTTGTCACTACTCTTGTGAGCAGTTTGAAGCTCAGATTCCTTTAATTTATATTTATACTCTCAGTATTTTAATTAGTATTGCAACCACAGGGACAGATACTTCCTGAAGCTATTTAGATACAAGAGGTCTGATCTGTCACTCTCCGTGGGCTATAGTTCATCTCTTACTCCTGGTCTCACTGGTATAGTGGCCCCCTCAGCTGTTTATTGCTCTCTGAATCTGATACTGAGAAATTCTGCCTGCTAAAATTTAGTGTAAGCATATTAAGTAAGATACTGAGTAATGACTTTCTAATTTATGTTGCTTGGATGCTAGAATGCTACAGCTCATGTCTAATTATATTTTTATCAGCTTTAGCTAAGTCACTAGGTTAGCAGTTACCCCCAGGTGATCAGTGCATACAACCAACTATGTTGTGTGTAAATAAAAGGAGCACAAAGCAGTATGTTTGTTGTCGCAAAAGTGCTTCAAATATTAAATGGCCTCTGATGACACAAGGGCAAAAGGCTGTCTACCTGGATAGACTTTCAGAGTCTAGTTTCTGAGTTCTGACAATTTCTTCTGAGAAATTTTACTCTCTGCACAAGCCCATTTTTTCATTCCTAGTAGTGTTCTTCCAGGATACCCTTCTTTACTGGATCTCAAAATGTCTCCAGGTCCCTTAATTTCACGGTATTGAATGAGGCTTTGATCATGCTCCTACCTTGTTCTTCAGTGTGACTCATCTTCTCACTTCTTGGCTTAGCTCATAAGTTCACCTACGATCCAGACCTTATACTGGAAGGATCTGGGCTACTCCAGTTCTTCAGCGTAGCATGTCCCACCTTTGGCTCTGCCCCAGCTCCAGCCTAGCCAGGACCATGGCTGGACACCACTGGTGTGCTTCAGTGAGAATGCTGTTACATGCTAAATATAGGTCATGCCATATAACTGACCTCACATTGAAAGGTTTTGGGAGTTATCACGTTGAATCTAGCAGTTGCCAGAGCTGCTGTGCCTCAGAGATTCCCAAATTCTGTCTTCAGATGAAATCACTACCAGATTGTAACAGCTTGTATTAAAGTTTAATACATCAGTGAGAATGAAACTTTGGTGCACAAAAAGGCATTTTGATTTGCCTAGACATGACAAGAAACTAATGCAAGAGAACCCAAATACAGTTAAGTACCTTTTGAAATTCAACAAAAAAGTATCTTTCAATCACATTTTGAGCAACACCAATAAACTTGCCTCTATGATTAAAACGAAAATCACCTCCTATTATTAGATTTTTCTAGACCTTCCAGAATATGTTTTTTTTTGTTCAGGAAAGCTTGATTTGCAGTCTGGGATTTGAAAAATGGTGGGTAGAGGAGCACCATTTAGAATAATGGAAAGCTAAAATAATCACTCCTTGACTAAAGAAGATATTACTGTAGCTTCAGACATCCTGCCATGTAAACTGAGACAGTAAGGGTACAAATAGCAATCTCCTCAGGATTTTCTGAAAATGCATGTTGTGTAGGGGATTCTACCATTAGCTTTATCCAGACATCCATCTGGATTTTTATCCAAGCTCACAGACCTTCAAGTTGCTAAGATTGCTTGTACACTAATGATTCAGCTGTAATCTGCAATCTCAGCATGTACTGTAAGTGAAGGATATCTGGATTTGTGATGTGCCTGGAAGAAGTCCAAAGAAAACTGCGGTTCCTCAGGAGCCAATGGCTGGCACTGTGTGTCTCTGGTGAACAAATAATACCCCAGCAAGGCAGAGCATAAAGCTCCACTGCTGGAGACAACCTCTTCTGAAAAAATACTGAACTCTGGAACCCAGAGTGCAAATCTTCTAACAGTCTTGGCAGCAGCAAAGTGCCCAGCTGCACATTCTGGCTGCCTAACACTCACTCTTTCACCTCTCATTTTTCCCAAAAGGTTGCTGCTCATGTGACTTGCTGATTTGTTTCAGGATAAAACTTGCTGCTATTTTAGTGATCTGCTCTATTATTAAATGATGATTTATGAGAGGTTTTAATGTAAAAACAGGTAAATTGCTACCAACAAAAGACAATCCTTCCAAAGAAACAGAGTGACAAGTGCGTGGGTATGTTCAAAGGGGAGGTAGCGCTGCAGAGAGGGGCAGTTGAGCTGAGCTGAACCACTCAGGGACTGCAGGCGGACACTGGTTGGGCAAAGAGACTGTAATTGGAAGGGAAAAGCATGAAGATGGTTGTACAGGAATGGGTTAAAGGACGGCAGAAGAGGATGCTGCTGGGAGCAGGCTGGGAGATCATGACATCTTTAATGACATGTGGTCACTTAGGAACATGGTCTCCCAGAGCCTGGCGAGGTACCTGTAGTTACACAAACTCTCAGAATCACAGACTTGTTAGGGTTGGAAGAGACTTCTGGAGATCATCTAGTCCAATCCCCTTGCCAAAGCAGGGTCACCTAGAACAGGTGACACAGGAACGTGTACAAGTGGATTTTGGCTGTCTCCAGACAGCTAGACTCCATGACCTCCCTGGGCAGCCTGTTCCAGTGCTCTGTCATCCTCAATGTAAAGAAGTTCTTCTTCATGTTGAAGTGAAGCTTCTTGTGTTTTAGTTAATGCCCATTGCTTCTCATCCTGACACTGGGCACCACTGAAGAGTCTGGCACCATCCACTTGGAACCTGCCCTTGAGATATTTATATATATTGATGAAATCCCTCTCAGTCCTTTCTTCTCTAGATTAAAAAAGCCCTGCTCCCACAGGTTTTTCCTCATAAGAGAGGTGCTCCAGTACCCAAATCATCTTTGTGGCCTCTGCAGGACCCCCTCCAGTAGCTCCTTGTCTTTCCTGTACTGAGGAGCCCAGAACTGGACACAGCACTCTAGATGTGAGCTCACCAGGGCCAAGTAGAGGAGCAGGACCACCTCCTTCAACCTGCTGGCCACACTCTTCCCAATGCACCCCAGGGTACCATTGGTCCTCCTGGGCACAAGGACACACTGCTGGCTCATTGTCAACTTGTGATCCACCAAGACTCCCAGGTCCCTGCCAGCAGAGCTGCTCTCCAGCATGTCAGCCCCTCAGACTGTGCTGGTACTTGGGGTCATTTCTCTCCCGGTGCAGGACCCTGCATTTGTCCTTGTTGAACTTCATTGTGTTTCTCTCCACCTAATTCTCCAGTCTATGATGGTCTGTGGACTACATCATATTCTTGTGGTTGTTTTCCTTTCTGTTTTATTTACTTGTTTTGTTTTTATTTGTTATGTTGTGGATTTGGTGAGGGTTTTTGGTTTGGTTTAAAGGAAACCAGGAGCACAGAAATACACTTAAAAAGACACAAAAAATGCTAAAGTGACTATAAAAGTTCATCAAAATTAAGTGCTCAGAACTTAGGAAATGCATTTGGGGGTATCTGTACAATGATCCCAAGGTATATATGCAAACAGACTACAGAGGGTTGGTGATTTTCCAGGATATAATTAACAAACTGATGTCACTAACTGCTGATCCTTTAAAAACGGAAATGGTTTGCAGAACTCTGTCAGACTGAATGGGATTGAGTTAAGATACAGTCAGGAATGTTTTCTGCCCTTTTCATTGACAGGCTCATAGGATTCTGGGATCACACAGCTGAAGCTGGCCAGCTGGGCAACTTGTCTCAGTCCTACATGCCCAGGTCTCCTCACGTCTGTCACTTCCCCATTTGTTCATGCCAGAATCAGGAGTCCCGTGTCTCTTTTTCAAGGCACCTTAAGCCCCCACTCACAAACCATTTAGTTTAAATGGGAGAGTGTAGGAGTATCTCTGCTATGTAAATAACAGTTGAACAGCACCTGCTCCCAGTGCAGAGGCTTCTGGAGACAGCCTTGGGATCTCTTCTCGAATCATTGTATTTTCAAATGTCTTTTAAGGCTTTAATATTAAATGCTTTTCTTGCCTTGTAGATTTTCTTATTCATTGGAATTTTGAAAACTCAAGTATTTTGGAAAGGTGAAGATACTTTATTATTTAAAGTCTGACCCTTAACCAGCTGCAACTACGGCAGTTTTAAATTACCCCAAACTTCACTATTTATTTCAGCTTTATCCAGTGCACAGGATAGATGGCAGCTACTTAATGAAATAGTACTTGATACTTGTTTTATGTTTAGTCATTTATTTTATGACCCTTGGGAATTTATTGCATACTGCCATGAAGAGAAAATTAGTGTGGTCAGGGGCTTTTCATCACTGAATCTAAATGTTTCAAAGAAACTAAAGAGTGATTTTTTATTATGTAAGTATTTAATAGTTGAGAACACCATGGCCATTTTCAGTCTTTCCTGTGTTTTGCTTTCTAATCCTTTTCTAAAATAACTAGTGCATGTGCTTCAGAATCCAAGTGTTGCATTCATCACGCTTTGCAAAATTTCATTATAGAAGACTATTTGGTATAAAATAATAAATAGGTGATCAGATCACCTAAAATTTATAGTAAGCTTTCTACTACATAAACATAAATCAAATAGTGCTAAAAATCAGAACATTTTCAAGCAAAAGCAAACACAAGTGCTAACTGGGCCTAGAACATGCATACATTGTAAAAAACAGTCCCCCAATAGACATTATAAAAAGTTTGGGAATTTTCCTTTTCTCCTTTTTGTCCCCTTTCCTGTACTGTAGAAAATAAACAGGCTTTAAAGTCCAGGCAGGCCGGCCCATAACTCAAAAGCTGATATTGCTGTGCTGAGATTGATTTACATCTCTGTATAGAGGCACGGTTAGGTACTGTATCTTAAAAGGTGGATGACTGCCCTTGAAAGAACTTTCCACACAGCAGTGCAACAAAAACCAGATACATAAAAAGACCTTTACCATGAAAGTGACTGGAAACAATGATCACTCCTTAAAAGGCTTTATTTTATGATTTTTTAATGTTGGGTATTTTTTCCCTCAGACTCACAAATGGCTGGAAAAGAATGGTTGTGTAAATTTCCACAGGGCAAAAATCACTCATGAATATAAGATACAATAAGTATACATTCAAGGAAGACAAAATTAGGAATGGAAGGAACTTTCATTCTTCCATTAGGCTTAAATTCTAAATTTAGGCAAGAAAAGGGAGAGAGAGATGGTATGAAATAATCCTGAAACAGTCTGGGAAACTCAAGGTAGAATCAAGCCTGCTCATCACTTGGGCTTTAATCAGCCCTTAAGAAATCCAGGTTCCTCTTTTGAGCATGATCCAAACTGTTGTCTCCAGTGGGATAGTTTTCAGCCATGTTTCTGTAACAGATGGGCAGACTGTGCCTATGGATACCCAAGTCGTGGACTTACACCTCAGTGTCTTCCATTTAGATATGAGAAATCTGCTACTGTCTTGGCTCCTTATTTCAGCTCTGCTGAAGTTCAGCATCCCTCTGTGCAGTCATCAGTCTGGGTCTTCCAGTTCCTCTTTGGGGTGAGGTCAGTAAGAATGGCTGCCCGTAAGCATCCAGCCATTCTCCTTGTACGACTACTAGTTCGGCCCTGTACCTGTTGTCCAGTGTGATTCTTTTCTTGCATTTATTTCTAAATTATTGCAACCTTTAAACCAAAAAATTAAATACCTCAGTACAGTATTCTTGTTTTTAAGCAGTTTTTAGCATACTACATTGAATTATTTTCTTAGCACAACCTTGCACATGTGTACATTTATTTACTGCAGCACACAAACAAGTTAACTGAATGCATCTTCCCTGAATGTTTTAAGTCAAAATGTGATCTCTATGCATGACAGTTCACATTTTTGTGAACATTTTGCATTCATCTTAACATAGATTCTTTTGTTAATGTTTTCCATTAAACCGTGTTAAATCCTTCTGATATTCTTCATTTTGCCTGTTAGATTTGCCTAGTTATACTCAGTTAACCTCAATAATTTTGCATTCTCTTTATCTCTTCCACTTCTTTATTCATCTGCTCTTCCAGGTCTGCAGTAAGCATTCACCACCGTGATTCCTCCAAGACCCATAAGGGTATCTGCATTTTAACCTACTTCTCTTGCTTTCTCCTTAACTATCATTGATCTTTTTGTGTCACCTAGAATCCTCAGCATCTCTCCTGCCACCTCCCAGGCAGCATGTTCATTAAGCTATATAGGCTACTGGCATGCAATGTGCTTTGCCGTGTGTAACCCCAGGACCATGACTTCCAGATTTGGAAGCAGCAGATCTCCAAGGCCCATATGTTTCTAGATTTAAGGGAGGGTAAAGTGAGGGCAAGAACAGTGCAAACAGAGTTACAGAGCCCTCTGCAAAAACAAACAAACACTCACAAAACACCACCCCAGTTCCTGAGTCACATGTGGTTCTCTTTAAGTTAAGCAGCTTCCAAGACTGTCAGGAGCTCATTAAAGTCAGGGAACTGTGACAGCAAGAAGTGATAGAGGTGAGCATAGCAAGGGGTAACCTGGAGAAATGAGCTCAGAGGTGGCCGAAGTATGGACTATTAATAGGCCTCTGAGAGAGTGAGATGTCACCTTTGAAATAAACTCTTGTAGTGAAAAAAGAGAAGCAGGGTTGGTATAAATACATGTATAACATTTGACTTGGAAGAATGTTTTGTAAGCACTGCATTTTAATCTCTGTTTCAGCTCTTTTGTTTTTCTTCGGGATTTTTTTTTTGTCACTAGATGGTTTGTTTTAAAATTTTGAATTTTTTTCTTACAAAACTTTTGTACTTTCAGTTAAGGAGGGTATTTAAATTGCTGACGATTAGCTTAATTGAAGTGAAAACTGAGAAGATCCTGTGCGAAGAGAATTTCCCTGGTGAGCCCCACAAAACACATGTTTCAAAGACAGGATTAGAAGCAAGTATTCAAAACATCCAGGAAATGTAGGCTAGCAGGACAAAGTTTTGCACAGGTTACAGCTCTCATTTTAAAACGCTGCGCATCTGTGAAACCTGTTCAAATTAGGCCTATCAAACCTAAAGGAGAAGTCTTTGTTTCGAGGAAATAATGAGTCTGTCCTGGGAAGGCTGAAAGAAGACTATAAGCAGAAGCTGCATCATGAGCTCTGTGTGGAAGCAATGCCCTTGTGTTGCTGATGTGATGACAGTTGTACTGGGATGATAAAATAAACTGAAATCAAAAATCTACCCACAAGTACAGGAAGTACAAACTGATCAACCATGAAGATGCAACTAATTCATTTCTTTTTCCCAATATATTCATCCTTGTCTCCATTATTTGGGATATACAAGAAGACATTTGCTGAATTGAAATTCAGCTTTTCAATAGTTCTGTTTTAGGGATTTTCATCTGAGCGAGTAGAGCACGCATTTCTTTCATTGTGTTTTCCCAGGCTGTTTCAGTCTTTGACTGACTGACAGGAGAAGCACTCTTTCTTGCTCCAGAGTTAAAACAATTGTGAATTGTTGGCTTGATTTTTCCTCTAAAAGCAGTTGAGAATGCTGTTCAAGCCAGGCTCATGAAGAACTTGGATAGCAAGATGTAAGTAGATATTCTGCAGCTAACCTCTGGCAGAAAATGAAATGAATGTTGAGGGCCAACACTTAAAAGGGGAGCTGGGCTATCACTTTGGAATGCAGCAATTTCTCCTCACCTTCATTGGTTCATCCACCAAGAGGTAAAACTTTACTGAAATATAAGAGACAGAATTCTGGCTGATGTGGTGTAGCAGATGGGTTTGGCACATACAGATACTACTACAGTAGTTTTACAATTCAAAATAAAATCTCTTTGGAGATGGAGGTCTAGAAATAAATGAGAGCCATTTCAGGCAGGGGAAAGAATGCAAGTTAGAGTATGAAAAACAAAAAAAAAGTCATTACTTCCATAAGAACTGGAGGTATGATGTCTGTACACAATCCCTGTATGTCCTGACTGTGAGACACGAAGTCTTTTTGGTCTGGAACTGAAGTTACCCAATATTGTCAAGCACACACTTAACAAGGAAGTGGTACCTGGCAGATGATGAGAATGACAAGGAACACAACTTTTCCTGCTTATAGTGTATGTTAATTACCTTGCTGTTGGAGTAATTATGAAACAGTGTTATACAACTGGATTAGATTTGTTGAGTTTGATGAGGTTTCTCTTTCTGATCACCATGGTGCAGCTTATGCATCAACAGGGTATGAGATGCAGGGCACCAGAGTGGCTGTGGTACAGAATAAGGCTAAGGTTTCACATAGCTGCTAATTTATGTTCTGGCTTTGAGCAAAGTTAAGAACATGCTCGCTGGAAGTAGATTTGTCAGATTTCAGTCTTATCCCCGTAGCTGACAAAATAATCTATGTTTGAAAAAAGGGAGGGCACCTCTTGAGAACAGAAAAGGAATGAAAATAACTCTGACCCATGATCATCTCCTACTCCCAAGTATGATGTCATTCAAGCAGATTAATACAAGCACTGTAGTTCACTGCACAGAGCTTTGACATCCAGACAAGCTGCCTTGTTTTGTTGTTGGTTGTGCTAATTTGTTTTTCTTATTTTAACTGCTACTAGACAGATGGTCAAATGACAGTGCTGAAAAGCCATTGCTCTGAAAAGTCAGTGAGAATTAATAACAGAAGTTGTCTTTGGTTTGACCATACAAATACCGACTATGCCGCTTGATTTGTCCGGTGCAAGTATCATGTATCTGTATGAATTATTATATTTTGGAGAGATCTTTAAATACAGAACTACAGGTGACCTTTTTACAAAGTCTTTTTGTTTTCTACAGAGATAGCGTACAAAAAAAAGCACTGAGAATGGCCTCTCTAGAAAAAATCCTGATACACAAATACACTTGTTTTTGATCTCTGTATGAGACTGTATAAATTGGTCAGTCTTTTCTAAAGGCTTTTGTGTCTAACAATTCTGTCATCTTTTGTCCTCTACTGTAAACTCTGCATCCCTTCTATTTCTCTTGCTCTGTCTTGTGGGCTCTGATGACATGGTAGTTTTCAGAAGAGAAACATTACTGATGGAAGGCAATTTGGGGGACTATAATCTCCATCTGTATCTATTACAGTAACCTTCATGTGTGCCACAGCATGACCTAAAATTAATGTCACCTGTAATATATTTCTAAATGTTAGACTAGGAGAATTTTTGTGTGTAGGGCACAGTGTGATCAATCTGGAACACCTCCAAAAGAACTGATATTCCTTGGTGTGAGGAATGCTCTGTTTCAGAGACAAGATGGATTAACTAAACTTGCACAGGTTTGGTTTATACCATGAAAAATGTGAATGGACAGTAGATAGCAACTATGCTATATTTCCTGACAGTGATTTGTGTACCAACTTCTACTTAAGCAAAATTTTGTAAATGGTTTATTTTTCAGCTCAACTGTAGGCATGACAGGGTATCAGCAAAACCCGTGAAAAATGATAAATTACAAAAAAAGTGAAAATAAAATCAGAGGCATAATATTCCCAATGTATATGAGCTATTACTTCAATTTAGCAATTGCCAACTCTTGTCAATATCAGAGAAATAAAACAAGATATCATGAAGGCTGCTTCAGATATTAGCAAACTAAGTTTTATACCTCACAGTACTTAACATGCCACTGAGGTTTAAAGACACTGAAGTAAGTGGGAAATAAAAATTATTTTTAATTTGGTCCTTTTCCTTTCCTTTTTTTTTTGGTTTGGTTTTGTTTTGTTTCAAAATTTGAGGGGAAAAAATTATCAAAGAGCATGAAGTGATTCTTTTGGCCACCTAAATTTTTAAAGACTTCTACTCATTAAAGGTTATACCAACATCTTGCATCACCGATTGATATATAAGCAACAGAGGCTTCAAAAACTGGAACTTGAAATAAATTCTCCCACACTTCCAGTCCAATATTTCACTTGTAGTATTTCATATCTCACACTGTGACTGTAATGCATATGCTGAGCATACCATTATGGATCTGATATTATTTAATGTGTAAGAGTGCTGCATCAAAGAATAATATGTCACTTAAATGCCTACATGTCAAATTATTTTATTTATTAATCCTGTTAACAGCAGTATGGAAGTATTATGTATGTTTTACTGTCATCCTTTCCCCACTGAGCATCTGATGACTGTGCATGCTCACAAAATGTTAGACACTCAGTGGCAGTGTACAGATTACATATTGTAACAGAAAACATTCAGGTGACATTTTCCCATTGTTTTTATACTAGGTTTATCTGATCAGGTTTACTTCTGTTACATAAAAAAAAAATAAATTAATGTAACGCTCTGTTCCCACTAAAAAAAAGAGATATTTTTCAGAGACAAAGTGCTAAGGTGTTTAAAAAAGTGCGCCTGCAGGTTCTGGTGCTGAGTGGGACAAGCTGCTGCGTGTTCCACAAGGCCCCTGCACGGGGTCTCGGGCGAGGGCAGACCTCTGCTAGCTAGCTGTCCTACACCCAGGGCCGCTGTGGGCCTTGCACCTCCCTGCGAATGATGGTACAAGGAGCCCCACAGGTGGGGAGGTGGCCCTCGGGCTGGCCGCCATAGCTTTTATTATGTGAAACCCCCGGGAAAGGAGAGGGCCCACGTGGCGACCCAGGAACCGAGAGAGCGACTTCCGTCTGGCAGGGGGTTATAGGGGAGTCCCGAGGGGGCGGGGTGATACAGAACAGCCAATAGGGAGAGAGGGAGAGAAGGGGCGGGGGTTACAAACCAACCAATGGGGAGAGAGGGGCAGGCATGGGGGGTTTGGTTGCAGGGGTACATGAATATGCATAAGTCGATGGGCGAGGCTTTCTCCTATAAACCGAGAGGCTTTCTTTGGACCAAATTATGGCCTAATATCTTTTTTGACCTCCCCTTCCCAGCTCAATGCAACACTAAGGCTTGGGCATTTTGGTAGAAAAGAATGGATTTGACAACACTGGACCAGGGCAAGGTTTTGGTGCAGGGAGGCTGCAGGGGAGGCCAGAAGCTGCCTTCATGTCAGACAGTTCCAGCTGGCTCCAAGACAGACCCTCCACTGGCAAAGGCTGAGCCCATCAACGATCCTGTTAGTGCCTGTGGTAATTTATCTAAGAAAGGATTAAAAAAAGGCTATTCAACAGCTGCTGGGAGAAAGGAGAGAGAATATCTGAGAGAAACAACTCTGCAGACACCAAGGTCAGTGAAGAAGGAAGGGCAGGAGGTGCTCCAGGCACCAGAGCTGTGGTTCCCCTGCAGCTCATGGTGCAGGCCATGGTGAGGCAGCTGTGCCCCTGCAGCCCTTGGAGGTCCATGTGGGAGCAGAGATGCACCTGCAGCCCCTGGAGGACTCCATGCCAGGGCAGGTGAGTAAGCCCTGAAGGAAGCTGCAGTGAGGGAGAGCCTGCCCTAGAGCAGGCTCCTGACAGGAACTGTGTCCCCGTGGAGAGAGGAGCCCACTCTGGAGCAGGTTTGCTGGCAGGACTTGTGACCCCGTGGGGGACCCACGCTGGAGCTGGCTGTGAAGGACTGAATCCTGCAGGAGGGACCCCTTGCTGGAGCAGGGGAAGAGCGTGAGGAGGAATGTGCTCCAGAAACAAAGTGTTATGAACTAACTGCAACCCCCCTTCCTGCTTAGGAGGCGAAGGAGGTAGAGTTGGGAGTGAAGGTGCTTTTAGATTTGTTCTTATTTTTCATTGCCTTACTCTTATTCAATGGCAATAAATTAAATGAATTTCCCTAAGTCTAATCTGCTTTGCCCATGATGGTAATTGTTGAGTGACCTCTCCCTGTCCTTACCTCGACCCATGAGCTTTTTGTCGTGCTTTCCTCCCTTTGCCCTGTTGAAAAAGGGAAGTGATAGAGTGGCTTGGTGGCCACCTGGGGCCAGCCAAAGTCAACCCACTGCAGTAGTCAGGTGTTTTATAATGCAGCACAATGTCTTCAATGCACTCAGTGGTGGGTATAACTCTACCCTCTGTGCAAAACTGAGCGCTATGGCGCCTAGAAATGTCTTGTTTGGTACAGAATATACTGCACTGTCTCACTCTCTGATAAAGTGTTTGCTAGGCATATTTTTTCTGTTGTAAAATAAGTGGAATTTAGAACATATTACGAGTTATACTTTAGTGAAACTATCTGCTTCATTGCCTCCTGGATGACTATATTTTCCCTGAGGTAGTTTCCAGAGACCTGATTCTCACTAAGAGACTGTTGTATTACACTATCTTATGTAGGGTGACATTTCCTACTGAGAGGAGGTGACATTTTAATAATACCAGTCCTGCAGAAATTTACACTTGTTCTTGTTTTTTAGACCACTTAAGTGAGACTAACTTTGAAAAGTTAAAAAGGTGGAGAAGGCCCTGAGGACCAGAGTCTCCTTCAGTAATTATTGAATAAGAGTTCAAAAGTTGCGACAGACAGTAACCTAGAGCAACAGATTGCTGACAGTGGTAAAATAATTGTGCTATGTCTGACTAATCTCAAAGTTTTAGAAACCTGTGGAGCTGCTACTATTGAGAGAGGGCTTGATTTGTGGGGTGGTAAGCAGTGTTGCAAATGTACCAGGGCAGTACTTCAGACTCACCGCAAGAAATTCTCATGATATGAAAGTCCAAAATTATCAAAATTGCGTGATGCTGCTGAGACCTTGGGAATGATACAGGTTTCCATGGGAAGATGCCACCAAGCCCTTTTCCACGCCATCATTTTATAATAGTTTTTCCATAATTAGCTGCCACAGAAAACTTTTTAAAGATTTTTCGAAATACTTGGTTGTACCTTTTATCCCGCACTTCTTTCGGTCTCCCTTACAATTTTAATAAGTCACACCAGATATGAGAATGAGAGAAATAATTTATCTACTAATATATTTTGGCGATCTGAAATATGTCATTTTTCCTTATATATGTAGATGCCAACATCTCATGTCTGTTACCTTAGGACCTATTAAGCCCAGAAAACAGAAGGATTTCCAGATTTGCAAAAGTTTGACACACCTGTGATTAGCCCTGATGGTTCATAGGATACCAGATGTGAAGTCTGTCCTCCATCCAAGTCTATTGCCTATGTTGCAATGTCTGCTAGTAATCTGCAATTAAAGGAGTTATTGAGAGAATTTGGGTAGTAGATTCAAAACCAGACTGTGGCTGGAAAAGTGCCATCAAGTGCTTCTGTATTCTTTGTCCTGGATTAAGAGACTGAGTTTTAATTTCTTCCTGAGGTGAGTTTCTTCTGAACTGTAAAACTGATGCTGCTATCAGTTTAATATGTTACTCTGGACATGCTCAGGCTAACTTGTCTTCCAGAACTCTCAGATTAGGGGACACAAGTGCTTTTGTAGAAAGAATTATTGGAAAGAGAAATCTAAGGCAGTAACAGCCAAGCTTGGTCTCTGTCAAGCTTCCTGGAGTTGACTATTGGCCATATTATTTGTATTAATTTGTATTGGCCATAATATTTGTATTAATTGGTGAGATTTCTGGAAAAAACAAATTCAAAATAGCTATTTTTTTTTACTCTAGGATGTGTATTACGATATGATGAAAAGACATTTAATTTGCTGTATTGTGACTTCATCTTCTTCAGTGCATGCTGACACTCCCGAATTCCCTAAAAGTTCTTGTTATAGCAAAAGGTGACCATACAAGTAAGAAATTTTTACATGTCACTGGCATGTAATGGATCACATGAATCATATTGGGTTGCCTACATGGCATTGAAAATTACTTGGTGATTTATTTCAGTCACATTATCTCTTTTTTACTGTTAGATTATATATTGACAGGAAAGAAGATTAGCTGAACTAGTGGGTAAAAGCTTGTAAAATTTGTGTTGGATACAAGAGCAGTATAAGACAGATTTTCTTAGGCTGGGTAAGCATTCCTTTTGACCCAGTGATTATTCGCTGTTTATGACTCTTCTCTGAGCAAAGGACTAAAATGAGTTTGAAAAAAACATGTTAAGCCTCAAGTAGAAGTGGGTCCAAACATCAAAATTCTGAAATATATCAAGGGAATTACCACTGACACGTTACTTCCTAACTAGGATGGACAGAAATTATTTAGGTATGAACCTGTGTGTACTAAATATTTGAAGTAGTTTTTTAATTCAGCAAAGTTTGAAGACAGATATCTAAAAAGCACTAGTGTAGACACTGTTCCCAGTAAACATCCAGTGAATAAGTTTTGGTAAGGGCAGTCTGCCTTGTGACTTACCAAAGAGACATGGCACTTTTATGTATCTCTTACTTTCAGAACTTGCAGAGAACCAAGGCTTTAGTTCATTCTGCGATACAATAGGCATCCTGCACACATGGCACTTGCCATTCTTCCTGACGCCTTTGCTGAGCTCTTACGTGTGCTGCTTTTTACAGCTCTCTCAGGCCTTTTGAAGGCACGTAATATAGAATGAACTATAGCAGAAGCATGAGTCAGCTGTAGTGATGTATTTGAAGAAAAGATTTGTTGACAACCAGAACAAATGGCCACATCAGTCTTGGCACTTTATATCAGCTCGACAGCATTTAGTTCCAAAGCCTTACAAATTGGGCAAGGGTGAGTATATTGGTTGTCATGGCCACCGTTTCGGACAATGTTGGTTGTTCCCTGACAGATACTGGTAAAGCAGCAGGAGACCATCTTATTAACATTAATTTTAATAGCTCTGCACATCTTAGCACACCTTATGCAGTGTTGTAGAGACTGGGAACTGTGCGTTGAGCTCAATCCTACTCTTGTGAAAACCTGTGTAAGAAATGGGTGGCTTTGGGATTGAAGATTGAAGATTAAAGATTAAATTAAAAATTAAATGGAATATGCAGGGATACGCCTTAAGTATCACATCAGGAAAAGGAGAAGGGAAGGGAAGGAAAGGAAAAGAAGAAACAATGGTTTAGTTTCCCAGCTAGTTCTGGTTAGTGGTCTAACAGCAGGAGATTGGCTTTAGACATGAGTAAATGGCTTACTGACATCTGAATGGTCTATTTTTGCTGCTTCTAGACTTGTAAAGAGAAAGAAGGAAATAAGTAAGGCAGGAAAAAATTTGCAAAAAGACTTACTTGTTAAGGGGAAGGAGGAAAATAATTCGGATTTCATGGATAACCAAAGATACAGACAGAGAGAGTGGGGAAGAGGGAAAGGGAGACAGAGGGAGGTGTTTATTTGGTGCATCAGCTCATCAGCTTTTTGAACCTATGCAGGAAGAGATGTTTGGAGACTGATGACTAGAGGCAAAGATATAGAATGAATTTTGTGCCCTTCCTACGAATAAATGCAAACTCCTTCTTTTCAGAAAGTGACATGTGTAAAGCATATTCTTCTACTTTGCTCATTGTTTAATAAGCCACTGGCACATACTGAGACACCACCATCTTTGCTTTCTCTGAAGGGTACTTTGAATGTAAAATTCTATTATTGTTACTTGTCCTAATATATTTTGTAATGATGTTTGCATTTTGGAAATTTTCCTAGGATTTTCCTTCTAATTCCAGTTGTGGCGCCTTTGTTTGTTTGATAGACAGTTAATTTTATGTATTTTTCCTCCTGTTAAAGAAATGGTAATCCTAAAGTCAGGTGGATGCCTGAGGAATAAATATTTGGAAGAAGGACCCCCTCTTGGTGTTATTAATATGAACATTTAGAAGCTGTATTTTCTGAATTCTTACTTGAAAAATTCTCCAAGTACAGTAGATTTTATAGCATTATTCCTATACTCAGGTGGTTAACACAGCTTCACCAGTTCTCCAGATGAAATGCTTAATTTCTAATGAGCAAAAGTCATTCTCCTCCCTTGCTCTTCTAGCTGAAGTGGTTTTATATTCCTGGCTGACCCTAGTCCAGTTTCAACAGAAAACAAGGTCCTGTCCTACATGGGTTTGAATCCCTTCAGGCAAGGGGTTCACCTTCTCCTGAGGTGAGTGCTCCAGCCAGTCGGCTCTTATGGGAAAGGTGAGCAGTACCAGTATGACCTGCAGGTTTGTCTTGTGAAAATCAAGGTACCAAATCATCGGGTGTCTTGGCGTTCTGCACCACACACACACCCACCTTAGAGACGGTGGGCAGCTGGGGACCCGAACTATCAGTACAGCAGCTTCTTAACCACATGCCTGGCATTGCCTCCTGGCGAACAGTTCAGAGGTGTCTGATTTTCTGCACTGGCTGAAAGGGAGAAGTCTCGTAAGAATGGGAATTTCTCTTCAAACTTGAGATGTCTTTTCTCTCACATGCTCATCAGTCATTCCCTCCTGTTGATGGGTGAAGTTTGTATTTCTGCCTTTAGATTTTGTAGTGTATAAAGTATTAAAAAGGGACTAATGGGAAAAGGGAATCTTTAAATTTCATTTTAATGAAACCTACTGTTTTTCCCATCTCTTCCCGCTGCCAATAGCATCTATGGCCTCTTATAACCTTGTTTACTGCTTATTTTGACAAGTGCTCTCTGCTTTGCCAATCAGCTTCTTTTTAACTGTCTGCTGCTTCAGTTCTAATGGAAAGTCAGCCTGCTATGTGGAGATCATTAAATCTGTTCTTTCTTATGTTTCTTCCTTCCCCCCCCTCCATTTCTTTGACATGAGAGAACTTTGCAGAAGGCTTTTGCAAAAGCGTCAAAACTTCAACCAATTTATTTACTTGTTTATAAAAATTCAAATAAAAAGAATATGTTATATACAGTAGCTTAAAATGATCTTAATGATAAAGAAATGTATGCAGACTTCTCCCCCTCCCAATGTGCTTTCAAGACTCTGCAGTCTGTGAACTTGATGGTTGCCAAGGTGAATGTTTGTCACCTTCCATGTAATTTTTTTCCCCCTCTTTGATTTTGTATGTTTTTTTGCAGCTGTTAAATTTCTGCATCTTCTCTGTCATAGACATCTTGGGAATCAACATAACCCTTTGATGACTTTCTGCCTGCTCTTTAAAATTCAGAGCTACGTGATTTTTTTTTGCATTAATGGTAATTTCTTAAGTGACTATGAATATTAAGTACTGTAACCAGCCACCTTTAAGAATAGCTACATTAATCCAAAATTATGTCTTTGTTTACTTCTTAAGTTGTATTTCTTTTTTGCTTCCGTAACTAAGGTCTATTTCTAATACTTTGAACTCTACAGTAAAATGACATGTACAGGGAAAAGCAAACTTAATTGTCTTAACATAGATTTCTGGGGCTCAACTTTGACAGCTCCGGCATCTCAGCTCATGTTTGCTCCAACATAAGCTGGGAGCCAAGCTGTCATTTAAGACTGCAGTCCAATATCCCAGGCAGCTTAATAGCTCTACTGAGTGTTCACGTTATTTGAGACGCATTTAAAACCTGATCTTACGTGCACCAGGGAGTCAATAGGAAACTTTAATGAAACTCGAGTGCCCAGATATGTAGAAGTAAACATATATAGAAGGATATGCAGGAATAGAGTGTTGAAAGTGCACAGGGGAGGTTTTGAGTGTCTATTAAATTCTGATTTGCTTGCTATTCTTGTTTGCTCTTTTCCCGTGATTTACTTAAAACATAACTGTACCATACACATGTGCAAGCTGAAAGTTCTCCAGGAAAGTACAGTTCAGCTGAAATTTGAATTCTCTAAATTCAAAATAATTTGTTTTATTATTTTTACATATGCCTTTGTGTATCAGGGAAAATGTAATCAGCAGGCTGGGTTGGTTGAAATGTGATTGTTTGTCATATTAAACCTAAATGATTCATTTTGGGACAGGTGTTTGCCTCATGAATTTTGGATCTGTTTCTTGAAATATATTTTCCTGATTGATTTAATTGAGACTCAGATTTGAAACTCACTTTTTCACATCTAAGTTAAGTACTCCTATCTCTGGAGCTCTTGTCTGCTCCAGGACATGGGAAGGATTGTGCCTTTTCTTTCTCCACTTTTACTTTCATTTCTTATCTTGCTGAAAACATAACATGTGTTACCAAAGTGAATTTAGGTTTGCATGAAATCTCATTTTCCATTGGTAATTTGACGAGCAACACATGAGCTGCATTTCTCACATACCTGAACTCTTCATGCAATTCATGGGTGGCTTTGGCTGCTACACAAGGAATGCAACACAAAGTGGAGTTAAGTCTTAGATTTTTTTCCCAGAGAACATTAGCATTCAGTTTTAGCCTGACTAGGCTATCTTCTGCTCTTGAGTCATCAACACATATAAAAGCCTTCAAGCCTTCCCACTGAAATGTTTTGTAGGCTCAGGAAATATTTGTTTACCACAAACCTCTATGAATGACTGTAGTTCTTTTTTTTTTTGTTTGTTTGTTTGTTTTTTGTTTTTTGTTTTTTTTGAAAGAAATCTGTACAGTGCAGAGGGAATTCAGCTTAGGGTGATTTAACAGCTCAGGGTGATTTTTTGTTTGTTTGTTTAGGAGTTTGTTCCAGGTTTTTGCTTTTCCAGCTATAAGAAAGAGTAGGGTACTGGGACAGTGTAGATCGAGCTTCTCAAGACAACATAAACAGAAATGAAGCTTAAACTTGATTTTGTTCTTGTCATGCTTGTACATCTCCAGCATGCCTGCAGTGTTCCTATGGCACTTTCAAGCAAACTTATTCTTGTGCCCCTTTTTCCCTATAGTGCAAGGGTAAACAGCAGGGATTTGAGGTCGTCTTACAATAGTTTAGACCCCACATTTCTTACCTCAAAGTTTCGAGGGAAAAAAAGGATTCAGTAGAGAGTAGTAGAACTTATACATGCTACAAATCACTTCTTGGTATCTGGTTACCTGGATCTTTTTCTTCTGCTATCTTTTAGACTACAGAAGGTTAAACAGCAAAGGATTGTTTCTCTCTTCATCACCTAAAGGTCTGTCACACTTCCTTTCTCATTGCTTTCTGAAGCAGAAGGGAAGATAATGTTTTCTTGGTTTTTCTTTTTTTTTTTTTCTTTTTCTTTTTCTCTCTCGAAATATTTTTTCTGTTCTTCCAAATTTTGATTTCTGGGGATAAATGATAAATGAAGAAATCACTGCTAAGCTCTTCAGAAACAGATTAAGATGCATGTAAAGAACTTTTAAACATCAGGTTCCTCTCTGTATAAACAGTGCTACACCTCCTAAAAGCCTGTCTCTGCAAATTAGAGAAGGCTGAACACAGATGCGTAGGAGCTGTTTTAAAATGTGAAGGTACAGTTTATTTTGGGAAAAGCGACTGTGCTGATCTGGGAGAAAGAGCAGTCCAGGTGGCTGACCAGGTGAGTGACTTAGTGCCAGGAGAGATGGTGCTGAATTCTTTGTGCCTGACATTAATCAAGACTCATTGCTAATAGGATATGATTTCAAACTATGCAAGGAGAGAGCAAAGGGAGAAGCTGGAATGGAAACTTCACAGAACTGATTGACTACAACCAATCTTTTGCCATCATCCCTTTACAAAGAATGTGTACTTATGAATGCAGGAACCATGACCCCCATGGTGGGAGGCTTGAAGAATTCAGTGCTAACCATTCTCACTCCTGAACAAAAACCTAAAAACAGCCCTGTGGTTTCCGAACATGGCTTGAGAAACAGCGCAAGATAAACAGGCAAGTCTGTGTATGTTGCCATCAGCACTTACAGGCATGAATTAAAATTTCAGTGTGAGTTACCAATAGGCTTTTTTTTTTTTTCATTTTTAATTGGGAATGTGTTTGGCAATACTCCGAGTCTGCAGATGATAAGATTTGTCCTCCTCCCTCTCATTATTTAATCAGTAACATCCTCATGCCAGTCTGTTTCTCAGACTCCTACATAATACTGACGTAGTTGAGGTACAGCTCTGGAAGAAAATTGTGTGCATGTTTTTTTAATGTTCCACTGCAAGTAAAAACTTTTGTCCAATGGGATTCTGAATTTCCAATGTAAAAGGTGAATTCATTGAGCTTAATTGGGGGTGACATTTGTGTAATCCTCTGAAAATCCTTATGATTTCAACGCCCAAGAGAGGCCAAAAAAAGAAGAAGGAATATTCCTAAAAGTGTCATTTATGCTCCATTGTTAGACAGGGCTGTATATTTAGTCTAATTCATTAGAGCTACTCTAGATGTTGTTTGCTATGAAATTGTCCTGGTGGAACAGTTCTCCCCCAGACAAGAAGTGAATTGCTAGGAGCAGGAATGAACTGAACAAGGAGGGAGATGGTCTGAGAGAACTGAATCTTCTTCTCCATTTACACAGCCTGATGCTCTGTAGAGCATGTTTTGTCTGATGAGAAGAGGGAAGGGAAGCTGCTCTTAAAGTGGCTGGTGTTCTTCCCTATCAGCACCATAACTGCATCCTGCTCTTGGAAGGGGATGGATACTGGCACCTCCTCATATCCTGATAACTCCCTGACACTCCTCTAGCCAAATTTGCAAGGACAGTGGATCATTCAACACAAAATATGAGCCTTTGGGATATATACACTCCAATGTAGTGGCTGTTTCAGGTGTTCTCATCACAGGCTTCAGGAATGTACCACACCTTGAATCCTGGCTTAGTCTGAGCACCTCTGTGGTTTGAAGAGAAAAGCCTTAAAATGCTTGTATTTCAAACCCACGGTTATTCCCTGCAGCAATTCCAAAGGTGATAATAAGGTAGACAGTTCAGAACCATTTAAAATCATAAGTCATGCCCTAAGAAATAACCTAATTGGGTTTTAATAATAATAATGTAGGGCTGGGATCTTTTTTATTATTTTATGGGTTTGAGTCTTCAAAATTAATTCTTGTTATATATTCAAGCTTTTACCCTTGAGACTGTATATTAAAAATTCCTCTTTATTTTTAATTGAGCATAAGATTTCAGTTAATAGCCCACCTCTTGAAGAAACGTAAGAAGCATTTTCAAATGCCATATGACTTAAAATGAACATAATGATTGGGAAAAAAATCAAGACAAACTACTTGAAGCCAAGTCTAGTCAGCTGCTGGAATTCTAGCTCTATGCTCCAGTAAGAATAATGGGAAAGGAAGAGCACCCTAATTACTTTAAAAATGGAATTTGGTTAATTTATGAATATGGTTGGGTTGTGTAAAGTGTCAGTTTGGCTATTTCTTGTTCCAGGCATTACTGGATTTACATGCAATAGTACAGGACCATTGTTTATTTTCTGCATAAAATTTGAAAAAGGATTAAAACTCAGCTTAAATAATATCCACATATTTCGGAATGAGTAAATGCAGCTAAGTCCCTGCCCTGGTCTTCTGGTGTACCTGCTTATGGGAGGAGGCAGCTAGGAGGGAAGGATTCTCCGTCTTGGAGCTGGGGAAGATATTTTTGTCTTTGAGAAGAGTTTGAGGACCTGCAAGTTTTTATGATTTACACATCACTGATAACTGGCACATTTGAAAACGTGCTTTAAATACATGAATCCTCAGCTGAGTGGTCTGGAAGGCTAAAAAGTAATTGACCTACTCATATGAATAAGTGCTTCTCGGAGAGACAGTTGTTGAATTCAGCCCTTTGGGAGGCAGAAGTCGCAGACTGAAAGTTAATGATGCTCTAAGCATTATTTCTTTTCTTGAGGCTGCAAGACAAATAGTCCATATGTTTCCCGGGAAACCCGCTACCAGCAGTGACTGATTCCCGACTTCAGATGACCCAGCTGCCTAGTCACTGTCACCATGCTGAAATGCAAACATACTGAGCACAAAAAGGCTCCCAACATGTAGGAAGCATTGTAATTCCATGGAGAAAGATGAATCATGTAGGTTCTGTGTTTCAGTTACCTTACAAAAAAAGGAAACAACCCAACAAACAAACCTACACCAAAAGCCTGGTACCTGGACTTTCCTATGTGTTCAGTTTGAATCAGAAATGAAAATGCAATCTGAGGACAACAAATCTACTTCTCAGGCTACTGAGACTTGATAATTAGAAGTTGTCTCTGATATTTAAATGTCTTCAGCATCTGCACGTCTAAAGATATGTATATAGCCTGCGAAACCCCTGTTCTGTTCTTGAGGAAAAAAAAGACCCTTATTTCGGCTGTAGGCTTCAACCTGACATTAAAAGTAGCCCTTACATTTCTTCAGCATGTGATCTGGATCAGTCAGCACTGGCCAGCTCAAGTTCCCAATGATTCCAGAAATCAGAATGGGTGTTTCTAGCATGGGGCTTGAAGATTAACTATCAGGGTGTTTAAAACTTTGGCTTAAAGCTAAGGTGTAAACTAAAGCTTTGTTTGCCCACCTCCATCTTCGTGGTGAAGGAGGGAATGTTGGAGAGACAGCTTTGATGCTGTGCAAGCACTGCTCAGCTGTATCCAAAGCACTGGAGTGTTACTGGGACTTTTATAGCTACCAATAGAAAGCACAGCACTATGAGGGCTGCTATGGGGAAAATTAACTCCATCTCAGCCAGACCCAGTACAACGTAATAGATGTGATTATATTCTAGCAATATCTGTGACCGTGTTCCCATTTTCTATCTTATGCATCACTGAATATTATACCGACATTTAGTAACAAAGGGACAAAAAGTTCAGGAACATAAGAACTATTAGCTAACCTATTCCACATCTGCATCTCACATGGAGCACACACTCCAAATATTTTCACCAAAGCAAAAAGCCCCTGAGTTTCTTGAAATTGAAGAAAAGCACCAATTCTCATTTTTTTCCATTTTTAACTGATCTAGAATAAATCAGTGGAAGCTGAATGAAATTCTCTCTGGATATCAATTTCTGACAACGGCTATGTTGTAGTTTTATGACAGTGGTTAAAGGAATTATATGAATCACTTCCCATAAAAAATGTTTATGTTCACACTCTGTCATTGCAAAACTGGAGTTTTCATAACAGAAAAAATATTAAGAATTTGCTTTGAATTAAAAAAATTTAAAGTAAGCTCCCCTTCAGAATAAATTATGCTTTCATTTTTAAAAATACTTAATTGTCATGGAAGGAGGGAACTTAGCTTGGGCAACTATTTTGGAACGTATGTTTTCACTATTCAGAGAACATTTTCTCTTGCCTTTAAATATTTATTGAAATGTTGAACCTATGAGTTGTTCAGTCTTCACTGAAAATATTTTATTATTATGTGATACTATATTAGACAATACTTATTTTATTACTACATAACCTTTCATTGGTCTTGTGAAGGTTTAATTAACAAGGTTTTGTTCATGTTTTTAAAAGTGCATAGATTCCTAGATAAAAGATCATGCATTAATACATTTAATTATTTTTAGGAGCTCCTTTGCTCCCCTGGGAGTGGAGATGAATTACAGTTTAACCCAATATGTTAGATTTTAAAGAGAGTGTATCCATGCATTTACATTGCACCTGTTCATTTCTGTCTACAGACAACAGTAATTAGATATAGAACTGTAGTAGCCACTGGTGCTATCTGATTTTTTTTTCTTGTCATTTAATTTTTCACACACCTATATGTCTAGTGCCCTTGTAAATGCATTAATTGCAGGACTCCATATTGATTGTAAAGAGTTTTTTGAGCCTAGGTGTACATTTGTACAAGGGGGAACTTTTCCTGGTTCAATTGCACGGATGTGACCTTGCAGTTCCTTTTATAGATGGAATCAAGGTTGATGTTTGCCTAATTTCAGAAATGTATCAAAGAAGGGGTTTTTTGCTACGTTGCTCGCATAGATTTATATAGGTTGATGCAGGAAAAAAATGGGTAGAACTTCCAATGGGACCTAACTTGTTCTTTAATTACTGTGTCTGTTTCTCCTTAGAAAATTATTTGTGGTATGCTTGGGACTGTAAACTGGAAAAATGCGTTACCTTTATTTGGTACATTCATTAAAGTTTTGCAAATGAGCATCAGGTTCACTATTGAACAGAAATTGAAGTTGTCAGAGCAATGCACTTGGGAATTGGTTATGGAAAGTAAGACAATTTTATCTTTAATGAATATTATGCGATCATTGGCTTTGTGGTTCACATGGGACAGAGAAATCACCTTTAGTAGATTACACAGCTAAACCAATTTACATAATAACATCATATGCATTAAAAATACATTGCCCTTGTGGAGGCAGGGTTCAACTGTTGGAGAGATAAAAATAACTACTACAAACTGGCATTTCCCAGCTACACAGATCAATAGGGATCACAGAATTCTCTTGGACACCAGCTTTAGTAGATTTCAGCACTAAGCCAATTTCCTGAAGCACATTATGCACTTTGAAAGAGTTTGGATTTTGAATCATATGTGGCCCTCTCAGGACGTGAGTTAAAATAAATTTAATTCTAATAAAACTTTTCCTACTAGGTCAGATCACAAGGGGTCATGCAATCCTATGAAAACGGTCATTATGGAGGAAACTTGATCAGTAAACTAATATTCCTAAATATGCAGGTACACTTGGGGAATTCATATTCATTATATTAATATTTCTTCTCAGTATTCAGTTTTGACTTGTTTCCAGCGTTTGAGTAAGTCAACAGAAAGTATACCACCACAACCTTATATTTGACAATTTAAAGACATGTTTTGGTTGATGACCATCCTTCTTAAAGAAGGATGATCGTTTGTGGATCATTGCTAGGTCTACGCCAAGAGGAATGAGTCCTGGAGTTGATCAAGGACTGGATTGATGAAATTATTTGGAATTCTTTATGTTTTTCTCTACAACATTTAGAAGTTGCATGATTTAGTTCCTCCAAGAACCCTCAAGAATGAAATTAGAAGTGATCTACCCAGTCACCAGCAGAGGGGCGAGGGGAGCAATCACTTACAGGGGTTTTTTAAGCCAACTGCTGACACTGAAGACAGGGTTGTGAAAATATTCTGTTTTACTCCTCTTTCTACTGGACAAACTCTTAGGAGGACTTTACCCATAAGCATCCGTCCCCTCACTGACCCCCATCTACCTCACAAGTAGACTTCCATAGCCCATGGCAACCAACACTTTTGCATAGATCCTGGTAATGAAAAATTGTGAGTTAGGCTGAAATAAGAAATAGAAGTCTGCAGGATTGGGGCTCTGTTACGTATCCCCCAAAAAGTTCAGCATGAAGGAATTTAGAAAATTTCAGAAGAGTTACTGACAGATATAGGCCAACAAAGGAGCTGCTTGGGGTGTATTTTATCCATATGCTGTTACTGACTCAGTACTGAGATTGTTGCTTGTTGAAGTCAGGCTGAGAATAAAGTCACTGTGGTCCAGGCTTTTTCACAGAGACTGCAAGAGATCACCACACCCAGGGGGAAAATGAAAATGTTCCAAAATTTCTCAGGCTCCTCTGAAGTAAAGCTTGTACATCCAACAACAGATTTTAATATGTTTCTTCCTAGAAAGGTACCCCTTGGTGTACCTCTGCCAGTCCTGGATGCTTGGGGCCCTACATTATGACAGATTTGACTTGTTTTGACCAAGGCATACTCAGAGTGTTACAATTTTCTCATTTTCCCCAGGTGAAATGTCCCCTCTGTGGGGTCTTCATCCCTCCAGTATTTCTGTACGCATTTACCTTAAACCAATTCAGCAGGCTGGGAATGTGAGTGACTGAGGCAGATTCATTCCAACCTGCCTAAGGAATAGTGAGCGCTGGTGCAGAGATGCTGTGGAACAGAAAGACCAAACTGCCCATTCAGAGCAGAATTAATCTGAAATAAATTGTATCAGAAACACAGCAATGTTATGGGCACTGGCAGGCAAGCTCTCTTGGACTTTGCTGGGGTGCAAAGGAAAATAACATTCTTTAATGTCATTTAGTATATCAACAAAACATTGCTTATTAATGAAGTTCAGGTCAATTTACTAACCTCTTTAACATGGATCAGTGACAGTTAGAAAATAATATCTAAGATGTAACTGTAGCACTATATATTAAAAAGTGGAAAAAACCCCACCCTGCAATGAATTGTTTCAAACATGATTTTAATTTAAAAAATCATTTAGTAAAAATTCATACTGTTCAAAGAGGTGGACAATTTTTCAAGATGGGGAGTCTTTATGCAGTTTTTCAAAAATCATGCCATGTACAAAGCCCTTGTGACTGTTCTCTGTTCATTTGTTTAAAAATTCATAAACGAGAATTTCTTTCTATTTGCTTATCAGCAATCACACTCCATACCTAGAATATTTTATACCTTGCAGCAGAAATGGAAAATAACACATGAAAGCTTGTATTTATAATGAAAAAAAACCAAAAAACAGAGTGGAAAGAGAATTGGCTAGTTTAATTGTGTATCAAGGTCAGAAGTAATTTTTTGAGTATGGTCTCACCCAACTATACGACACCACGAATATGTGTATGTTTGTGTCAGTATTTGCATTTAATTATCTTTTTTGTCGAGTAGTACCAGAAGTGAAAACCCCTTTATATGTGAAATCTAAGGAAAATATTACTTCAGATTTTTTACAGAGTATTTTTTCTTCTGTTTGTCAAAGTGTGTGGGTTTGGGGATTTGTCTTCATCAAATTCATCAGCAGTTTTGTTGGGGTTTTTTTGTTTGGGTTTTTTTTTTTCATGATGATTGAAAAAGCTAGTCAGCTGTCTTTCCTACACTATCAATACAAGTGCAATCAAATCTTGAATGCTTTTAGCACTTTTGTACAAGAGAAGGAAAGAATTTTTAAGTAAATGTGCAGTCAGTAGTAAATTCATAATATGATTTTCTACTGCTCATGCCCGGTCTGTCTTGCAAAATGCTGCTGTGAAAGAAATGTTATCTGAAGTCAAGCAAATGCATGATATCCTTCAGATTTATCCCAGCTATGAAGTTTGAAACAGTTTGGAGATATTCCTTTGAAATAGTATTCTATCAAACTATTTATACATGTCCTAGATTTTCTAGCAGTGTTCATGGTACATAAATAAATGACTGGAGTTTGTATGCTAACAAGCTAGAAAGATAAATGTTCATTAATCAAAGAAATCTGACACAACTCTTTGTCTTTCAAATCAAAGAAATGAAATGTGAACTCCAGAAAGTAAATTTTAGGAAATGAAAGGCTATACAAAAAGAACAGTGGTGAAAGATCTGTTGTTAGCTTAATGTTGCATTTGAAAGCAGCCTGGTCATACAAAGTGTGATGGATTACGGGACTACTCTCTACTTTAATATCTTCCTATTTGATACCTGTGATCTGTGACCAGTACTGAGCAACTAAGGAGGTTTTTGATTAGAGAAAAATCTCTCACGTTGTCATATATACCTTCAACATTATAGTTTGCAGGGAACCATAAAAGGATTTTTTTGTCCTCTTCTGAAATTAGACTTCCCCAGAGTTTTTGTTTGGGTTCAGGCTCTGGAAAACTGCACAATCTTCTGTTGCTTCAGTCAGCTGCTGTGTGATTCTTTTCTTGCAACACCAAAACATGTCACAGCTTATATTAGCTTTCCCATTTTTGAAAATGTCAGTAGACAATATTTGGTTAAATATTTTAAATACATTTAAATAAATAAATACTTCAAGGGTGATTTTTCATAAAGGCAGAGACAGGTATTCTCTCCCTAACAAGCCTGCCCTAGATTTTCTACCTGCTATATTAGTCCAAGACGTGATTTATGTTATTTTCCTTGAGCTCCCCAACTGATGAGGGGTCTGTGCCAGGACCCATTTTTGCCTCAAAGCTCTGTTAGAGGATTGAGGAAAATAATTGGCTCAAAGACATGGGCAAGAAGAATTGAGACATCAGCTGGCAAGCCCATTAAAATGTCAGGCATTATCTCCCCTAAGTGGCAGCAGAAGGCTGAAATGTAACCTTTAATCTGTTAATCATTAATTTCAGAAAATAAATGCACGGTTCTCCCTCTAGCAGGTCCGTGCAGAAGCGTACCCACTGGACTGGGCAAACAGTTTTGGTGGAGCACGTATCACCCACATGACGTGGTTCTCGGCCAGCTCAAGGGTGCTGATGCCACCCTCCAGCCCCTTCGATCAGCAGAGCAAACACCACAGCAGTGCCGCTCTCTCAGGGTTACCCAGCCCTTCCATCACAGCTCTGCAGCAGCTGCGTGTGCCTCCACCGCATCCCAAATCAGGTTGCTATAGAAAGAACGGCTTCTGAGAGGCATGTTTGTTTCAACAGCAGGGATGAAAATTAATCATTGCATGTGACTCCTGAAAGACTAGAAGAGGTATTTGTAGCAGCTGGAAGTTTAGCAGGAGGAAGAAAAAGGGGGGTGGGAAGGAGCAGCACAGGCACAAAGACAGGAATTCGAAACAAGAAGAAAGAGGAAGATTATAAAGGAGAGAAAGAGAGGAACCTGGGAGTGGAGGAAATCCAGGACTAGGTGAACTGAAGATTTAAGAAACTACAGAAAGGCAATAAAAATAAGTAGGAATATACAGCAAAGAAATGTGAAAAGTGAAGTCAGACTTTACTAAGAAAAAGAGGATGGAAGATTCAGGAAATGGAAGAATCAGACTTAGTGAGCCAAGCTCCCAGCTTTTGGCCACATAAACCCACTACACTAACACGAGCCTTCTTCCTCCTCACTCCAGTATTTCTGTGTTTATTTGCAGTCCTCTTTTCTCCCTCTTCCTTTCCTGCTCCTGAGCCTCTCTTCCATGCACTTCTCCACAGTTTTGAGCCTGCACTGCTTCATTCTGTATTTTACACTGCACCGTTCCTCCAGCTCCTGGCTCTCGTGGGAAGAAGAGAGCAATGGTAAACACTGTAATGATGCTATTGCATGGCAGGAGCCATGCACTTCGAGGGAGATGGTCACCAAAAGGGCTGGGAGAAGATTTCTGGGGACACGGGAGCTGGTGAAGTGCCGGTGTGGTGGGGCTGATTAGGGAGGTATGTGCAGGTCAGGGATAGGAGAGATTGGCATGAAGAAATGGTTGGATGCTCTCAGTCATTGTGCCATTGTAGCCAAATGTAGACTGAAGAGGTTATTAATTTAGGGGTGATTTTTAAAGGGGAAAAAAGGGATGGTTAAGCATTTGCCTCCTATGAAAATCTAGTGCTCTGGATACCTAATTCCCTTTGTGTACCTGAAAATTTCTTCCTTTATTGCTATAGAGAGGGAAATATGGAACAAAACAGCATTTTTTTACCAGCTTCCATGTTTTAGTTTTCTGACAATGTTTGGAGACTGAATGCCCATACTTCCCATGTTAGTCAGGTGATAGCCTAGCTATCAATACCAGGCTTGCAGTGAGCCATGCTGCATCTAATGCACCAGGGAGCAATTCCTTTGACTTGGGGAATAGGAAGCACTTTAAAAGGCAGGGATACTCTATCTGATGCAGGAAGATATGACTGTGACCTCTCAGTCACCCAGAGGTTTCTCCGACTAGAATAAGTGACTAGAACGGCCTCTTGTATTTTCCTGAAACAGATAGTTAAAGCAGCTGTCTCTAACTCTGTAAATACCATAGCATGTGTTCGTATTTCAAGCTCAGGTTGTATTTCTAAAATCTATTGCATTCTAAATTTGGAATCTGCTTTCAAGCCTGGGAGGTTTACTCTATCCTAAAACCGCGTTATCCCCTCCCCATCATGCCGCCTCCCCCTTAACACTTCCATTTCTCCGTTGTTTCTATTTTGCACCAGAAAAGGAAACAAACAAAGCAAAAAGGGTGTTTGCCACTATTAAGAGATAAGAGCCATTGCCAATCTAGGGGAATCTGCTCGTGGTGAGCAGCTGGAATGAGCTGGGGGGCAATGAAGATCAATGTATTGCAGTGCCCTGAGACACAGTATTTGAACGCCATTCTCCAGGGCAGTGAAGCTTTAATAAACTCCAAACATTGTTAGCGAGCTTGGGAAATTCAGGATCCTGAATGCTAAATAGGAAGGAGGACAAGAAGGCAACAGATGTTCGTGCGTGTAGAAACGTCACATGAAACCTCCAAAGTCTTGACAGCTGTGGTATTTATCATTGTGTCGATACTGCAAAAATTATACCTGTTGTGCACGCTTTCTTTCCCTGTCACTTAAAAAAGGAAAAAGCATTGTTTCACTGGCAGGATTTTACACTAAACTCTATTCAAAGGTTGACACAGTAGTCTATGAAAAATATACATTATAATATTTTTCTGGTAACAGTCTACATTCACAGAAAATATTTGTTATTATATTCTGGTATAGTTCAGCCACATTATGATTGAAATGGGGCAAAAGGTTGATTTTTTTTTTGTCTGCTATGATTATAATGATGCTGCTCTGTTGTGAATGCTTTTGGGCAGTTTTCCAAAGCTGAAATGATAATTCTGTCCATGTTTGTTTATGTTGTACAAAATAGGAGAAACATTTATTTTTTAAAAAAAAAAGCCACAGAACTATACTATATATACAAATTCCAGCAAGCAGTGGTTTGTAGAAAAGCAGTGTTCAAAGAAAATTTGCTATATGCATATATGAAATTCAATTGATCATCCTTCTCACATTTCACCTAGCTTCTCAATGAAAGGCATGGAATTATTTCTGTTCCATGGAACACGACAGCCTCTTAATGTAGATGGTTATAAAAAACACCAGTGTCTTGACCTCCACCCTGATACAACCACTATTTTAGAAAAGTGAACTCATTTTTGCAGGTTAAATTTTGCTGAGATCAAAGGCACTTTGGAACTATTGGTACATTTGCAGTGCTTGTGAGCACTTGTCATGGGCACGTGAGCAAAGTCAGAATAACTGAGACTAACTCTCCTCAAAAAACTTCCTATTCGATAATTTCAGCTGGTGAAATATTTTATTCACTATATTTTCTTCAACTACCTTTCTGATCTGGAGTTTACATAGAAAAGCACCAAATGACCTGGAGTCTATGAAAACTCTGAACCAGAGAATTAAGCAATTTCTTCCTTCATCCCATTTATGTAGCAGGGTTCTTGTGAGTTTGAGGCTTGTACATTTGGACCTTACTTCTTGCATTGTTTTCCGGATCAAACAAATCTGGGCAAGCCCTGCACATTAGTTCTCTAAAGATTAATCATCAGAGGCATTCAAGACTACTCTCAAATATAATTTCCAAATACTGTCCATGAATCTCAGCAGTTCCTTGATTGCTTGCTCTTCTCTAGCCATGTGCCACAATCACCGGAAAACTTTCTTCCTTTGAACAAGGATTGACAGCACATTTCTAAGAGATTTGTGATGCAGGAATTTGACATGTAGGTGTAGAAATGGGGTACATTAGGGTGATAAATCAGACAACAAATATTCTTTTTTTTTTAAATTCAATTACAATTTCATTATTCTATTTTGTAGGGATTAGGATTGGAACAACCCTAATCCCTACAAAATGAGTGATAATCAATGTCTGCTAAGGTCTACTCATCATCTGATTTGTCATAAAATTTCATGACAAAGAAAGTGTTACAGTGCTCCATTATTCCGTGCAACATGTGCTACAAAGACTTATTGCTTTGGTTGCTGCCCTTTATGTGTGTGACTCACAATTCTTGCAAATAATGGTTCAGAGCCTGCCCTCACCACTTTTCCAGAGAAAATCCAAGGGCATGCGAAGACACAAAAGGTCCTAGCTGTTAATGCTAGACTTACTTGATAGCTGGGACTTATTATAAATCTTTGTTATTTTAACTTTCATTAGTCAAAACAAAAGAGTAAGACCCATGGTCCAGCCAGCCCTGTAGCCTCTCCATATCAGTGCTAGTACAAGACACTACTTAGGACAGCATGTGTGACTCGCCACTGATGGCGACTTTTTCTCTTCTTTTAATCAAAGTAGCACATTCTTACATGCACATTTGACTGATACTTGGCTGTTAAGGAGACAAAATCTTAGGAATTTCAATAAAATTTTAGCACTGAATTCTTCTGCTATAATAGAATCAAAATAAGAACCTGGCTAAAATTCTGTGACTGGTTGACTCATGCAGTTAGGAATGCTGGAAAAGCTCTAGAAGGTACTCTGTCCAGAGAACTGGCATTGACTTTAATAGGACTCCCATGTAAATTGGATTAAATGATCAGCACTCTAACAGCTATTTCCTGAGCAGGCCACAGTTGAATTGAAAAGGAAACCACAGGCCGTGCTTCTGAAATACCCAATACTTCACACTTTTCAGGTATAGCGAGAGGAGAAAATATAGGTGGAAAAGCAAACATATAAACACTAATTTTATTTTTAATTGAGAAAGATTTTAGTTTGTTTGTTAGGGTTTTTTACCCGTGTTTGTTTGTTTGTTTGTTTAGCTGCAGACATATACTAAAGACTCCCTTTACACATGGTCACAATGTGAATACAGAGTTTTAAGGTTTATTACATGCCTGATACTCCAGTCATTCAAGCAGTCCATGAAGTTGAAGCACAAATGTGCTTTCTTACTTGTTCCCTGCTGCCATGACCCTGCAGGAGGCAGGATCACTTTTCTGCTTTCCTTGTGTGAACCAGTAGACTCACTCTAGTCTGCCTAGATAGATACACTCTCTAAACTAGAGTAGCAACAGCACCATCATTTTTCTTTATGTTCAGGCATCCTGTTAAACATTCGTTTCTGCCTCTCTCACCTGCCATCTCTGTCGGGCAAGGCTGGTCTGGAGCCCCTACTGGGCTTTGTTAGTGCACAAAATTATGTTCTTAGGAAGATAAAACTTCTTATTTTCAGAAAGTGGCCATGTCTATCCCAGCGAAATTAGTTATAGAAATATATTGTTCACTACTGATCATAGCAAATGTGGATTTGATGTTGAGCACACATCAAAACTTCTCCCTCTGAGATGCATTTGGTTCTGTGTCTGACAAGTCTTGAATTTCTGTATTAAAAAATCAGTCACCAGATACCGTTGTCTTTGCATGTTTTAGTGAACCTTGTGCTGCCCTTGAGGGCACATCTCTTCTAAGATTTCTCCTTTATGCATAATGCACTATAGAGATCTTAAGCCTAAATTACATTAAACAACCTGTTGTCTGGCTAGTAAAAAAAAGAGCTCAAAACCACCATAGTAGTTACATAAGTAAAACATAGTGACGCAGTTAAGCACTCAAAACAGTTTAAGATTCAAAATATAGAAAACATGCAGTTTGGGAAAGTTAATGAGGAAAAAAGGAAAAAAAAATATATTTTCAATATACTGCTGTCCTGTTAAGCAAGAACAATGAGACCATGACCATAAACACCTTAATTACTCCCCAAGTACATATTATGGTGATGACCTGCATCCATACTCTCATAAGAATACAATGGTATATTTCTGTCTCTTGGGAAGACACAGTTTTGTTTCTTGTAGGTGGGTTGCTATAGCCACACACAATTAATGAAGTTTTCTGAAGATGGGCAGTCTTACCCATGCGCACTGTAAAGGGAAACAAAACCTTGTTTCTGCCTTTAGTCCCCCCTGGCCTGTCCGCTTCCCCACTGCTTAGGAAAACTGCCCCATTTTGTTCTGTACTGCATTCATTGTTGTGAGGGAGGACATACAGCTGTGACTCATGGAATCCTTTCCAAATAGAACAAAAAATAACATTCACAATGATGCCATTATTCTTCAAACATATAGTAACAATAATAAAACTCACAGTTGTTTTGCTCTCTGCCTCCCCCCCTGCAGTTCTCTAGGGTCTCCAGGCTACTGGAAGGACCCATAGGTCTGCAGTTTCAGCAATGGCCTTTCTCCTAACATGACCTATCTGAGCAGAGTGGGGTAGCTTCCTTCACAGCATCCTGAAATGGGAGAGCAATAACCATGCTTGCCAGCACTGTCAATGATACAACCTCTTGGGCAGGATAATTTCAGTGATTAAGGATGGGCACTTCTGCCCTGTAGCCTTCCGCAGTGGGGTAAAAGTTTATCCAAACAAGGTGTCTCAACTCAAACTGCAAAATCCTTGAGCTTCATTTTGTGCTTCATTGACTGAGAAGTGAAAAGGCTTCCCCTTGCTAAATAAAGAGTGTTTTGCTGCCAAACTTCTGCAGTTCCCTTGGACAATACAAGGCAGGAGAGAGAATCCAAGGCAGCATTTCATGCACTCTTTCACATCATTTAACATCCCTCAGGCACGTGCACCAGCCCGCTGTACATGGGCACTTACAATGGAGCAAGGTGGTTGCCAGGGTTACCACAACCTGTCAAAAAAACTGGAAAACAAAAGTAAAAGAGCCACACTGCCCAGCATAATTCCTGTCAAGCGTGTTGCCTCACATGCTGCCTTAAGCTGCTCTAGAAGAAAAGCCAAGTCTTTGACAGGCATGCAAAAGGAGAGCTGTGTTGAAGCTAACAGCTTAGTATAAGAGGCTACTGATCTGCAGGTTGGAAAGACACCAAATACCCGTCCCTACAAGTGAGATCACAGCTATTGGATACCTGAATAGAGCTGCCTCAGCTAGAGAAATAATTAAGAAAAAAAAGTGCTAAACAATAACCCCATTAAAGTCCGCAAATCAATAACTGGAAAATTTAGCACTGCAATCTCTTTTTTTTTTTCTTAATACTTTTTTATTTTCTTGAACAGCATTAAAATGCCTTTCTTATATTATTTAATATCAAACCATAATTGCATTTGCTGTAATTTGGCTGCATTGCAAGGTTAATATAGAGATGTACTCTATAGACAGGCAGTCAAAAAGACAATAAGTCTTCATAAAAAGAAGACTTTCTTTATTCATCACTGCCACTGCATCACATTCGAGTAGGGGAAAGACATCTTAATTCTTTCAAGACAACAGTGTCCTGATACAGACTTCAGAAATACAAGAATAAAGTGGCAAAGAAATTGTCAGCAACTAGCAGTTAACAAAATCTCCAACCCAATCCAAACTGCTGAATCACCAGTTATCTCTGTAAAGAGTTGACTGAGACCAGTAAATGCAATTCTCTCCATTGACTTTAAAGAGACCTCAGTGGCTGCCTTGCAAGCCTACGGGACAGCCATCTAAACCCAGATAACTTGAATCCCGTGCTGAGACTTTATAAGAAGAGTAAAATCTAACTGATAAGGTAATTTGATATCTGCCAGTCCATGACATCATCCAATTTCCTTACCTTACATAAAAAAGATAAGGTTTCTGTTCTAAACATAAATTTTTGTCCCTCACAAAAGTTCCAATTATTTGTTTTTCAGGACTCAGAGGGAACAAGGCTAAGAATGGGTTAGTAGTTTTGTATTTCCTTGATATGTCTTTCCTTCTTTAGGAATCTTAAACCTTTCCTTCCTCCCTGTGCTATCCTAAACTAAACTAAACACAGATTTTCTTTTTTCACCTCTTTCTGGAACAGATGCAAAGTAAATATTTGTAACCAAAGGAAAAAGTGCCATTCATTCACTACAGATGTCTGCTTAACTGACAGAAGAGAAGATATCAATATCTGATTTTTTTCTTAAATTAATGGTATCCAAGAGTGACACTGAAATCTCCTTTTATTTCTAAGGCTTCACAAAAGAACTTTCCCTCTCAGCACTAACTGATCATGACTAGTATAATATTTTTCTTTATGTTTCTCCAAGCAGCAGTTAGCATGATAGATGAACACAGGAAACAGGAGAGAAAATGATGCTCTCAGGAAATCTGATGAACAATACAATTGCTCCATGCCTGCAGGAAAAGAAAGTCTATGAAGTTCCTTTTCTATTGCATGTGTGTTTACCAGCAGCAGATTCAGTGGCTTTATTTTATCTTTATTTTTCATTTTGAACTTGGGAATATTTGAAGCTGGGAATGTGACTCAGAGATAACGCTGCACAAAATACAGAGGCATGCAAAACTTCCTGCGTCTGAAGTTCCCCAAAGATCTTTGTCGGAGGCCTCTATCTGGGTAAAAAAGCAGAAGAGACCATATCCATTGAAGGTCAAACCTTTCACAGACTGGTAGATTTTCAAAGGGTGTTGATATATGTCTACCCTGCAAGATAATGCGTGAGACAGGTTCCTGAGATGGTGTAGCAGAGGTATTTCTGAAAGCCCAGCCGGTATCTCTGAACAGAGCTGTGCAGCACTGTTGTGTGTGTGTATTAATTCTCTGGAGTAAGATCACGTGTGCTCGACGTAGTTCAACAGACTGTCACCCACCTTGAACCTTAAGACTTTCAGTAAGAAACAGCAGCTCAGGTACCATAGTTTAATCTTTCACAGCAAGCAAGAGATGTTGAGGCTTGTTGTATACATACTGAATGATCCTACAGTAAGCCTGAATGATGGTCACCTCATCTGAGTGTCTCACAGTTGTTACCATCATGGTTCTCATTTACTGCTCAAATGTGAGTTTATTTAATTTCATTTTCGTTTTATTGATTTTTTTTTTTTGCATTTCATTCACTGTTTGACTGCTTGTGTAAGGTTGCCTCTTTCTTTTCTGTTTTCATGACCCATTTTCTGATACCCTCCTGAGCCCTTCAGTCATCCTTGAGATGCACTGATTCAGAGCACTGTAAGGATAATTTATTGATATGGTGTTCCTCATGATGCTTTAAAACATGGCTACCAGATTTTTTATTGAAGATACCCAAGGGACTGAGCCCTCCCTTTTGTTCTGCATTTGCATCGTGTCCTGATCTCAGACCATTTAGGTGTTAATCAGTGATTCTATGGTTCTGTGAGCCTTTCTCAAAGCAAATATAACACACTCTTCTCACTATGCTACTTTCCATTTTCCTACAAAGTAGCTGCAGGAGCAGAGCATTTAAAAAGCTTCATGTAGCATATTTTGGATTAAAAGAATAATTAGAAATATATCAAAGAGGAAAAAATTTTCATGGCATTGCTGGGAGTATTAAACTCCAAACATCTATGCTACTAAATTAATCATAGACAAGAAACACCTCCACACATGGGCCTGCCACCATCTCCAGGTGGTTAGATAGGTTCCTGATATGGTTTTTGCTTATCTGCTCACACTTTCTCAGACATGTCTCAGAGAGTTGTAAAAGGCCAAGAACCATTCCACAAAGACTTGATGGATGAAGCCGTCTGGTTTTAGAAAGTAGAATTCCATAGTATGAAACTGTGACAGCCTCTGCTTCATATTGGTGCCAGACATATGTAGCAGGTTGAGGTTGGTTATATGCCAAGCACCAACAAACTATTCACTTGCCTCTGCTACAGGTAAGCAGAGGAGGGGGAATTAAAAATTCATTTTTGTGAGGTGAAATAAGGATTGTTGAGGAAAAATGGAAGAACGTCAAGGCAAAACAGCCTCAGACTTAACAGTTACAGTATAAGAAAAATTTATTACTAACAGAATTAGAAGTAAAAAGAAATAATGAGAAATTAAAGCAAACTTCCAGAACAACCCCTTACTTCCAGTACTCCCCTCCTTTCAACCGACTCGCGCAAGGGAAACAAAACATGAGGTTTGGTCAGTGTTTTCATTTCTTAAGAGTCTCTCTTTAAGGAAAAGAGTTCCTTCTGATGTGCCNCTCTCCCACAAGTCAGCAGTCTTCTCACAGCTGCCACCGTGGGCCATAACATGAAGTTTTAGTCTTTTAAGGATGAGCTCTTCCAGCCTGAAAGAAAAGGTTCTCTTCTTCAATCTCTAAAAGCCTTTCACAGCATCTGTAGGCTCTAGCACTTTGTCTTGGGGCGACTTTTCAAACCGCGACACACCTTCTTTTCAAGGGCTGCATGTGAATTTCTGCGTCCCCCCATTCACTTTAATGAATTATAGAGGAACAGTTGGTAATAATACATTCTTTGCCACGGCTTACATGAAGAATTTCAGATCTGGCGCTGGGAAAAAACACCTCCTCTCTTCCCCCTCCCCCACTGACCTGTGGTGTAGCCATGTTCTGCTCACATGATCTGACTCTCTCTCCTCTCTAACTTGGAAGGAAGTTGGTATCTGTAAAGCTGTAGCCGAGTAGTCGATCTTGTCTAGGTTTTGCATCAGGAAAATACTTGCCATGTTCTTCATTTGTCAGCTGCGTGGGGTTTTCTCCGATTTGGCGTGAGCTGGGCCGGCTGCAGGGAAGGCCTGCCGGCTCCATGCGGGCTGCGCTGGCTCCACGCAGGCTGCAGCGGCTTCAGATGACTCTCAGCCGCCCGCTCTGGCTCACTGTGGGGTGCTTTTCAGCCACACGGCTGCTTGCGCTCCAGGGTGGTTTTCTCTCCGTGGCCCGGCCCCACCAGCTCTGCAGGGGCCGCGCTGCCGCTGCTGGGGGGGCCCGGGCCCGCTTCAGGATGGAGCCCGGGGGCTCCCTTCTTCCCCATGGGGAAGCGGGAAGTAAAGGAACCAAATTCCTGCATTTACGTATCTTTAAATATGCACATCGCAGAGGCGTTGCCAGCTTTCTCAGTGGTTTAACAACATGCCCATCAAACTAAGTTTTAAACCTACCACAACATGTGACTCAGGTACACCTATTTACCAACAGACACACAGTCAGTGTGTGTGGGGGAGAAAAAGGTATGTGGGTTTTAATTTTCCCTACAATGGACTGAATGTGGCAGTGCCTCTTCCCGGTCATAGATATGGTGTTGTTTGGTATTCTTGACTAATGGTATTTAGGACAAGAGAAATTTACTGTATAAACCACTTCTGACAAAGCTTGCCAGGCAGCTTGCCAAGGAGGAGAAAAAGAGAGGTTCAGAATGTTCAAGATACAATTATGCTCTTTCTACTTTGGAAGCATAATGATGGGAAACTATCAAATGTATGCCATATGAATATCAGCATCTTAGGCTGTTTGAAAGAAGAGTATACTTTCACCAATATTTTGTTCCCCTCTTTCTAAAAGCAAACTAGACTCTAAGTCTGGCATTTTAATAAAGTCACAAAACTTACCTATAAATGATAGTTTTAAATTGGAAGGGGGTTGTCCACAGATAGTAGGGGAAATCTTCCATCAAAAGAGAGCCACCTTTATCTTTAAAAATTCGTTTACCTTTGAAAAAAGCAGATGGATTCTCCCAGCCAAAGGGCTGTTCCCAAACAAAGTATGGGTGGTGTTTTGTCTCAAAAGACTTCCATGTGATTATTTTGCTCAAAGTATATTATTCATGTACATGTTCAACTGAACACTTTAATTTTTAGTCAATCTAAGCCACACCTGAATTTGTGGGCTGTTGCAAGACAGTGTGATATAAGCTAGGGGTTTGGCACAGAATTTGATGAATCTTTCTACAGAGAGCCTGGGTGGAATTTTGGATAATAGAAGGAGGTACTTCACTGTCTTCACCCTCTTGATACCATAATTCACATGCAACCAAGAAAATATGTATAATACTGCAGATGGAAAGAATATCGCATTTAATATAGAGAAGTAGAAAGGAGGATGAAGGTCACTGAAAAGACATTTAAATTTCTTCTTTAAATAAGTAATAATGCCTGTGAAAAGTCTTGCTGAAAAAATAGGATATATATGGAAAAGAAACTAGAACTGTGGCTGTTGAAAGATACACCTAGGTGTGAATTTTCTGAATCACCCTCTTGTGATATATTGGTTTGTGCAAGAAAGGGTCTCCTATTCTATTTTGTTTAGCTTTTTCAGTTGCTGCTGTAGGCACTTGCTTTTATATTTTTTAGATTCTTTGTGGAAAAAGTAAATTAACAAATTATAAAAATAGAAAAAGCTGTTCACTGCAGGAGAGTTCTAAAACGGTCAAGATAAAATAAATAGTAAAAATGCCTTTTAGTTTTAAGAAGTCCAGTGACAAAACCCATTCTGTTTTTCACACACTTTTCAAACATTAACAAAACTTAAAAGTATCCTGAAATTTGACAAATGCAAAAATAAAAAAAAGGTATGAGTAATTGTCTGTATTCTTAATTGACCTGCCTCACTATTGTACCTAATCTTTTTCATGGGGATTTTGAAGATCTATGTAAATTGGCTCCTGGATTTAAGGATTGTGATATAGGCTGACTGATGTATGTCTACATTTTATTTATGCAGACTTGAAAGGCTGATTCTGAAACAAATAATGAATTAGGCTACAATTTACCTGTTTATTGTCTCACAAAACCAGTAAATATTCACATGGTTTCTTTTATTAAGCATACAAGAAAATCAAATATTGCTGGTTCTAAACCTTAGTCTCTTAGGACTACTTCAGACAAACAACCTTTTGACAATAACTGTACAAAGAGGAAGAAAAAGTCCTTCTTTGCTATGGGGGTACCAATTTTTATTTCTTTCCACAAAATAAATGACTTCAGAGGAAAAATGATGGAAAAATTAAGAGGAGGATAATCAGAACCTGGGTGTTAGTCTAATTTCTTGGGAATGAGGTGGTTTCTTGGAAATATTTGCACCTGTGATTGCTTCCGGAATGTGTCTACCTATTTGCATTAAGAAAAAATAAATAAAAAACTAGACTTAAGCTATGTTTACTTTAATAATGGCAGGAACATATGGCCCTACTGAGGTCCAAGAACCATGGAAAAATCATGTAATAAATCCCACACAGTGGGGAAAAGGCCACTGACTCTTGAAAAACTGAAGTCTTTTCACTGCAGGAACATTTAAAGACAATTTTCAAGTGATAGACAACAAGGCTGAAGTGTTTTTTGAAAGTGCCTGCAAATGTTTATTCATGGCTGCTGTTCACTCTCCACAGCTATGCAGGGAAAGCAACTTATACATATGCAAATAGCACTGAACTCTGCATTTGTATGGGAAATTACCTGATTGACATTTCAAATCACTGTGTCTTGTGCAGTCACAAGAGTTATTCAATTGCCTCTATTTAAAAATTCAGCCTTAAGGCACAATTTTGATGAAAATAAGAGTATATCCAAGCGTCCTCTGTCAAACTTTGCTTTCTTTCAAGATTCTTTGCAATACTCTATATGCTACTTGATTGAGATTGTCCCTATAGAGAAGTAATTGTGTTACAATTGTAAGGCATGCATTGCTTTGGATGTAGGAGCCCTTTACTATGAAAGACATTAAACATAAATGACAGTATAATTCAGCCTTGGTTGCAATAAATTATTCATTTTTTCTTGAGTACCTGGATTCGAACAATAGAAGAACTTTCCCTCTTCCAGTAGAAGTCTCTGCTGTTTCCCAGCCTTCTTGGCACAGTTTCTTGGTCTTAACCTTATAATAAGAAAAACAGTTTATTTCTCAACAGAATGAAAATTATGCTGCCCTTTCATGTCTTTGTCTGGTCAGTTTATGACATGCAGAGTTCAGAGTACATTTCATCTCGGGTGGGGTTCACGTCACGGTGTCACACATCTAAGCTGAGGTGCCCTAACTCAGTGGAGAACTTTGGCTCTGTGAGGGTGCCCACACTCAGGTGGGAGGTTTGTCTCCTGTAGAAGCAGCTGGAGTTCAGGCAAGATACCCTATCCTAGGTGCCTCCCTGCAGGCAACTGAATCATGTTTATCCGAAGTAAAGACAATGAAATCTGTGAAAGGCCTTAGATGACCCAAAGTGGTGCCTAGTTTCTCTTGAGTGAGCAGTCATTTCTCTACATGTCATGGCTATATTGACCAGATCTTCAGGGATTGTAGTGGTAATTTTAACATCCTACACACCTCTAAGTAAGGAAAAGTAGGTTTCTTCCTCTAATAGCTGAAACCCACCCCCAATGCCTTTGCAAAAAGTCTCTAAAATGAAGCTGTCAGATAAGAAATGCAGACAAAGAAATGCATCTCAATGACTGTCCACATTGGTGGTTTCCTTTTCTTAGCTGTATTCCAGCTATCTATCTTGTAGCTCAATAAGCTTCAGCAGTCAAAAACAAAGGATAAAGTGAGCACTGATGTGCTTGACACTATGTATTATGTATACTCATTCTCAGTTTTTCAGAGAAATAAAGGATGACTTTTATCTTAGTGCTGTTGTATTACATTTGGCTACAGCCCAGCTGAAGCATGATCCAAAGAGTATCCATGGCCCGAGTTCCCCATATCCAGCTTTTTCCTTAAAGTCATTGAAAGTCAATTAGAAAGAGCATTCAAACTACTCCTAGAGACATTGTCACGGAAATATCTCTTATTCGGCCTAATTGTTCAGTGAGTTATTGTCGTTACTATTGCCAACAATTTTATGCAAAATAAACACAGATGTCAAAGTACAATAAGAAGGTAGCCAAACTCATTATGGAATGCGTAATTTAAAAATATTTATGTACTGATTTTCACCTTTCTTTCTCCAGTTTATCGGTAAAGAAGTCTGTAAAATCCTGTAGCTTCTAAATCATTTTATCTTGTTCGCAACCAAACACTCATACACACAGCTTCGCTTTCATTAGTTAGAGGAGTCCAGGAAAATTATGCCTATTTTTTGGAGGTCTTGCTCCAACAACTTGATCCTCAAATATTAAGCCACAAGCCTCAGTGAGGACTTATCTTGCGGCAGCAGTCATAGCTTCTGAACTTTCCATTCATACTGCCTTGTATCAAAATTATTTCCTGGAAGATGTCCAGGGGCATTTTGGCTTTTAAAAGCAGCTGCTGACTGCTTTACTTAGGGGACTAGAGAAGGAAGAACATATACTAGAATGAGGTTCAAAAACTGGCAGTGTTTCTAATAAGCAACTTTCCTTCAGTAGAAAAGGATTAGGGAATACAGGAGCTGAAGGCAAATAATTATCTATGAGATGCCAAACGGTAATCAGTAATTGCTGGCAAAATAAGACTGAGTATAGACTTATATAAACTGAAAGTGTTCTCAAGCTTACCTCTGCACCTCTAGTTGGTCTTCTATAATATAACGTTCGCTAGAGATCAACATTAAGCTGAAGTCCACACGCAAGCTAATTCAACCAGCAGAAGTCCCTCTTAGGATGTCACAGAACTGCCGTGATCACATCTATCACTGCTTCCTACACCTCAGTGTCAGTCCATCTGACTTTAGCTGGTTTTGGACTGGAGATTATTGTTCCTTCTGGTATATTTATGGGAGTTTTATTAGTATAGTATTTGTAGTGTTGGTATAGTTCAGACTTCCTTGCCAATGCTATTAAAAAATATCTTTCTAGATTTATTACTGGAATGCTACAAAATTTGTCTCTTCTGGGACATCTGTGTTCCTAGCTTTCTGCAGGTTTTTCCCTTGTTGCAGATTATATATCACCTTCAGACTTTTAAACAACCCCGTGTCTTGCATGTTATGCTGGAATACACTGCAGACTGCCATCTGAAAAATACCAATGGGATCATGTGAATGGACTTATTTTTGTTGTCTACCTGTTGGGGAGATTTTTCTGCCGGTGAATCCCAAGCTAGGGACAGTGCAGTTGTGCTGCCACTTGGAACTCGACACATTTCGAAGGAAAGGAAGACTTCCAGATGTTTCAAAATATTCTATTACCTTGGAGTGCTAATAAATTGAGTATTTAGCAGAGTAAGGGATAGATGTGACTCTCATAATAATCCATTATTAGTTAAAAAGGTGTTATTTGTTAAATGAGCATTCCTAGAAACTTGTAGATATTGACTTAATCAATGTGCATATTCATATAAGAGTTGCATAAAATGCCATTGTTAAATAGTGTTGAAAAGTGAGAATTTGGCTCTGTGTCTAGGAGAGATCAGCCACTACACTACTGTAACAAGGCAGGTTAAAATTTGTACCATCAGAGTGTTTTGTTAAAGTCTTTATTGAAAGAATATTCCTTCTCTTGATGTTCTTTCTCATCTTCCTGTTCTTGCACTTATCTTTTGTCATAAGAACAAGACATCTGAATTTCAATGCCCAACACGGGCTTGTGAGATATCATAGCATAACTAAGCTGTGCTGCTTTCACCTTTTCAAAATTCAGTAATTTGAGTGTCTGAGGCGGTGGTTCTTTCTGGCAGCTGCCGCCTTTGCCAGAACAGAGGAGATCAGTCAATCAAAGTCTAGAATAAGTAAAAGGTCGGAGGAGTCAATACATTGCTGTCCTTCACAGGCTGTGTGAGGTTCTAAAAACCCATTCATGTGACATGAAAGGGAGAAAATATCTGCGTGACTCAATCACACAACATGGAACAGAACAGAAATAGGAAATAGCACCAGCATAGCCATTTACATTTTGCTTTTACCTTGGCAATATTATCCCCCTCAAAGGCTCTAACAGATAACTAGACAGATAAATGATGTTTCTGGTAATCATAAAAATGGGTTGGTATCCAGTTATGAAAGTTTTTTTTCTTGTTTCCTATTGTTTCTTTCGAGTTTGACTATTGCCTTTAAAAACACAGCTTCAGGCTTGAAGCTGTACAGATGCTACACTTACAAGGATCAGGCTAGTATCTGTACTCATCAAGTTTCACAGTGATGGGAAACATTTTAAAGTGCTTATTAAGGCTATCCATATTTTCTCTGTCTAACACCTGTTCCTTAAAAAACCAAAAAATCTTTCATTTTCTCACTCCAGTTATGATTTAGTGGCATGGCCAGGTATTCTAGAAATCTCAAGTCATCTCATACAGGGAGCTTGTAAGACCCGATCATCTTCCCCAGCCCACTTGACTTCCATCAGTTGAAACCCCCTGGGTACAAAAATACATTGTCACTATCCATGAGGAAAACCAAAAGCAAGAGCCTTAAACGTGGACTTTTTTAGTGACAAGGGAAAACTTCACAACCTTTCTGCTGCCTTCTGAAGACCCTATTTGGTTGTAAACTCCAAGTATTTAAAATCACCCACAAATGGGGCAAAGGCATCAACTTTGCTCCTAGGACAGGTGATAGGAAAGTGGGAGGAGTGGCTGATAGACCAGAAGGCTGTACTGCCATTCAGTGAGAGCTGTCCAGGACGGGGAATTGGGCAAAAAGGAATCTAATGAAGTTCAGCAAAGGCAAGTGTAAGGTCCTGCCCCCAGGGAGGAATAACCCCATGCACCAGTACAGATTAGGGGTTGACCTGCTGGAAAGCAGCTCTGCAGGGGGTTGGACTTGTTGATCTCCTGACATCCCTTCCAACCCCAACCATTCTGTGATTCTGTGAATCTGTGATACATTTTTAACACCTGTTGGAAGGGGAGATTTGTCTCTATGCAAAAGGCCCACACTGAAGAAAGATAGCAGACTGTGTACAGGGCACGGAAGGTACCATTATCAGAGTCAAAGGACTGGGTAAATCAAAATAAAAGGCAGTAGGTATTACCTACTACACGTAGAGGAGACGGAATTATTTCAAGGCGTTATACAAATTACAAATGATTGCCCTAAATAATTTTTCCATGGAGCCATGACAGTATTACCTTCTCTGCTCTCAGTCTATTATATTTTTAATTCTGAGCTCATGTTCAGGATCTCTTCAGATGGCAAAGCACCTGCTGCCTGACTACATCATAAATGAAGCACCTCACCTTAAAACAAGCTGAGCTCATTTGATGAGATTTCCTAGGCAAATGCAATGAGCCTTTCATTGTAAAACCTTCTGAAGTTTAATTTTCATCAGCTACCTTTATTTAGTGGCATGAATCTGAGATTGGCATTCATAAGACTGCAGCTTTTGAAAAACAATCAGTATGGTTGCTTTTCCTCACACTTGCACACAGAAGTGCACACAGTGCTTTAGGAGCAAAATCTATTCATGTTTTGAGATAGAGTCATCACATTGATGAACTTATCTGGGGGTTTGGGGGTACTTTTTAGCTGAATTAGAAACTTTTGTCATCTGCATGGTGGATATGTATGATATACTGTTGAATTATTCAGAGCTAATTGGATCTTCTATTGGCTTTTGACATAAACAAGTTACTTTAATGTAGGTAGGCATGAGGGTTCTACTGAAATTTACATGATTTTACATGTCTACTGAAATTTACATGATTTTACATGAATAACCATTAACATTATTTTATACAAGACTAAAGAAAATTGTCTGTAAGTTTAAACCGGAAAACAAAACCTTTAAATAGAGTTAGGAAATCCTTTTCGTGCAGTCATCCTACTATATACTTAGTAGCCACAGTGTCATAACTGAGACAGTGAAGTAGGTGAATGATTGCTTTGTTCTACAATGACAAATTTATATTATTTTTCCATGTTGAAACTGCTGTGCGGGTCAATCTTTAGAAAAAATAAAGCTGAGGTAATGTCTTCAGTGTTACAGCCACTGCTAACAGAATGGTGTGGTTCTCATAATATTGCTGAGCAACTACTTATTAGAGTGATAACATCTGTTTCTAGAATTATAGATAAAAACTGGATTGGAAAGGACCTCTGGAGCTGATTTATTCCAACACCCGACTCAAAGGATGCCTAAGTTTAGGCGAGGCTGTTCAGAGTCATATCAACTTTTGAAAACTACGGGTGGGCGTTACAGGTTGAGGGACTGATCAGATTTTTCACTTACATCATTTGCACTTCAGGTAACTTGCATTTGTAGAATCATTAAATCATAGAATGGTTCGGGTTGGAAGGGACTTACAAGATCACCTAGTTCCAAATCCCCTGCCATGATCAGGAACACTGGACCAGGTTGCTCAGCACCCCATCCATCCTGACCTTAAACAATTCCACTGACGGTATATCCACAACTTATCTGGGCGATCTGTTCCACTATCTCACCACCCTCGCAGTCAAAAATTTCTTCCTAGTATCTAATCTAAACCTACCGTCTTTCAGTTTAAAGCCATTCCCCCTTGTCCTATCACTACGTGCCCTTGTTAAAAAGTCCCTCTCCAGTTCCCTTGCAAGGGCCTCTTCAGGTACTGGAAGGCTGCTCCAAGGTCTCCCCAGAGCCTTCTCTTCTCCAGGCTGAACAACCCCAACTCTTAGTCTGTCTTCATGAGGAGAGGTGCTCCAGCCTCATGGCAAAAGGTCTTCCTTCAAAAGTACTGCTCTCTTGAAGACAAGTGCTCAAGTAGCTCTTGTGTATGTTAATCAACAGAAAATCAAAGGAACAAGCTGGGGAGTTCAGAGGTAGATACATGTCTAAAGATCTCGAGGAAGAAGGTGGAGATGAGGGAAGGGGCAGGCAGAACAAATGAGGAAATTATCTGGGAACAAAAGAATGACTAAAATTTTCCCTCTGTAGTCTGTATGTCCCTATAATTTACACTGTTGCTGAATCACTAGATTTTTTTATATGGGCAGAGTTCTGGATATATATATATATATCAAAATATAGTTTTCTGAATAATCGAGGCAGACCTTTGTGTTGAACTGTGCTACATGCTTAGGCTGCATAAAAATGACTGCGGTCAAGAACACCTCTCCCCTCAGTTCCCATCCCCAACTCCTTTCCCATTCTCTCTTTCAGTGCGAGTTTACACAGCACAGTGACTCTGGGACTTACTGAGGTGGGTTGTGATCCCCACTGAAGAAGAAGAAGAAGAAGAAAGGTGTGTGTGTGTGATTTGAACAGAGAGAGGCTTGTGGTCTGCCAGCGCAGGGAGCAGCTGCCACCACTGTGGCTCATGGAGGGAGAAGGGGTGTAGTGACTGCAGTGAAGGAAGGGAATTGTCACACATTGTCTGCCTGTCCAGAGTAAGGAGCTGGGAACCATGACCATGCAGGACAGCATCCCTGGAACCAGAGATGTCATAAGCTCTAACAGAAACATTTAAAAGGTCCCCTTGAAGAAAAAAAAATTGAAACTGAGAAGGAAAGAGCTGTTACAGTATTTCAGACAGGAGTCACACGAGCTTGCACATGGGAGGAAAGAATTATTGTCATTTGGTTAAGCAAATTCTGGGAGCTGACCTTAGCTGAACTTCTGAGTGCTTCCATGTTTGACCATCATTTGATCACTCTGTATAAATAATCTTATTTGAATTTATAAAAGGCAGAAAATTCAGTCTGCAACTCCATCCTTTACAGCCATCTCCTGCTGAGTCTTTTTATTTCCTCCCACATGGTACTTTGGATCAAAACGCTTTGGAAAAAATGAGCAATAATATCTGGGCACGATGATAAAGAAAGAGATGCCTGTTCCCAAAGTGACAATCAGGACTGTGTGTTTTTGTTCAAACAAAAGACATATTGGCTACTGTAAGACTCAAGAAGGCTCTTAATGGTCTGCAGGGGCTTTTGAAGACAGTGTAAACATGAAAAAAAGCAGTGACTTTGTTTGGTGAGATAGAAATAATGCAACAATACAGATTAATCATGTTGCTTTGGCTGTAAAAGGAGCAGAGGAGGTCTTACTAAGGAAAAATAAAATCAAAAGTCTTCTGCACTGGATTTTGCTAAGCTGAAGCAATACTGTTGTTTCAGAACAGGTAGAAAACAAGTTTATATGCCACTTTTGCTATGGTACTGTGTGCTCCCAAATCCAGAAAACCCCACAGTAGTGTTTACTTGCACATTTGGGTAATTTAGAGCTCAGTTTGGCAGTACTCAGTAATTTTATCCTCAAGGCAATGATTTTTACACCAGAAGGTTGTCCTGTTAAATAAATGTTAGATAACACTTATGGAATTATCTCATTTTAATATTTTACTTAGTACAACAAACTTTGCTTTCTTATTTTCTCATTTCTGTGGTTGCAAAGGCAATGATTGTTTCCAGTCCTGCCCTTTACAAATATTTATATAGAGAACTAGTGTATTACCATTTCTATGGGAAGTAGAAGATAATGTATGTGAGTTAATAATAAGGTTCTTTGAGATGTGCCATTGCATGTAACACTCAGCTGACCCTTATGATGGAATAATCTCACAAAACTTTGTCCTTTTAAAAAGATATTTTACTTGTGTATTCTCCCTCTGGACTCATTGGATGAACAAGGGCAATTCCAGGAGAAAATTTATCTTAATTAATCTGAACCATTTTAAAATTTTATCATTCAGTGGTACCTCTGAAAATAGAGGGATTTGATATTTCAGCCTTTCAGACATCCAAATTTAAGTGAGGTGAATCCCTTCTTAGGGCCTGAGAAGGCTTTTTATTTTCTTATATTTTCTTATATTTTTCTTACACACTTTCGCATTTTATGCTTCAAATCTTCCTCTTATAATAATTTAAAGTGTAAAAAAACATGGATCCTTGATAACATGATTTTTACAGGCATAGTCATAATAGTCCAATGTATCTACACTCTCCTTTCAAGAGTTATTTAGGTCATACAATAATCTGCAAGGGAACATGAGACCAACGGCATCAGAACTTGCCACTAAAAATATTTGCATGAATATAGCATAGATTTTCATATGCATTAACTCTTCAACACTTGCCTTGAACAAGTCATTCTTTATTTTTCTTTTACACATATTTTTCAGTCTTATTTCTGTCCTCACACTCAGTAGCTAAGGCAGAAGAGATGGAAGAGGTAACTACTGCTTTTCTTGCTGCTGCCATGATGTTTTTGAACAGCTGTGAACACTTGTGCACTAATTTCACTGTCTGATGGCAGGGTCAGTGTTAGCTGTTGCCAGCTCATCCATCTTGCTGCCCAGCTCTTGCACAACAATGGGGGTTTCATACTATTTTCCCTTTTCCTGAGCTTGACTATTCATCACGAAGGTGGAAATAATGGCCCTAATGGCTATCAAGTCCCTCCCCTGCTTCCCCTCCTTGTTGCTCAATGTGACTCTTTCATTCTCTTGACCACACAGACACAGAAGTGTCCCAACGGCAAAGAACTGTCTGCTCCTAAGCACACTTTGCATTGATTCCCTCCCTTTTCTTCTTCCATCCTTGCCTTGGAGGAGGAAAATTGCAATGAAAAAAAAGCAGCATCTAAGTCCAGTAAGTTTCCATTGTCCAGGATGTTCTTGACCCAGGCAATTCCCCTCCTCCACCCTTATTATTCATTTCATTTGGATGATTAAATTAAGCAGAAAAGGTTATTTTGTTGGAAAAGAGCCTGTATTAGTTGCATGAAAGCTGTCACTGTTCCGTTTTGGCTTAGTCTCCTCCCTGTCTCCCAGTAGCTAGCTGCCGTTCCCCTTTCACTGAATTTCTAGCTTCAGGCACCTCTCTAGTCCCCAAGATCTGTTTTTTTTTTTTTCTTTTCAAAAGTGACCATGACATTCCTGAATCTGGAGCCATTCCCCTGGCTATGAAGCCTTCACTGTTGTTTTGATATTGATGAATACTGCTTGCTTTCTGTTGATTCCCCTCTGGTCTGCCATGGCATTGGAGGTACTTAAGGCTAGAGGGAGCTTGGAGATACCACACCTCACACTGGTACTTTGTGGACGTGAGAGGAGTAATGGTTCTTGTCCAGGGAAATGGATTTTCATGGCTTCAAGTAGTGAGAGACCATGTGAATTGTTTGGCTGATCGCAACTCTCCTTTTTCTTGCACAGCTCCTTTGGTTTGAAGCCTCCCATAGGCTCTGTTGAGCAGAGACAGCTTTTTTGGGTACACAATTATTGATTAAATCCTGGTCTCGATAAAGCAAATGCATTAGTGAGTGTAAAGACATTAACTGAGAAGCTATTTTTCTTTTAATACTGAACCTTTTTAAACAGCAAAATATCAAAACAAAATGCTTTAGATATTTACATGGTGCTTTAACTCTCTTCGAACAGAGCAGAACTCATAGAGCAAAAGAGCCTGATGTTTCTTAGTTTGTCAAAGCTTTTGAAATTATATTTTGGAGAAGAAAAATTAATCTGGCTCTTTTGTTCCACTCAAGTGGCAATGATGACATTAGAAATGAATAACAAAATAATTTTCAAAGATATTTCAACAAAATTATAAGTACATCCCATGTTGGATGCTGGCTGGTATTGCCTATCTCATTGGATTGCTTGCAATTTCAAATCACAGGCTTTTTAAGAAGTAGGTAGCATAGAAAAAAAATATTCTTTCATCTCCAAAATTTTGATGCAAGAAACAGAACATAAATGGCATAGTAAGAACGACAATAACATGGATAAATTTAATTGTTCCAGGATACTAGTTTTGGTTGCTTTCTCTATTTGCTTGTTTCAGGGTGAAGGAAAGCTGCATTGTGTTGACTACCCTGAAAAACTTCCTCCTTCATCAGAGCAGAACGATAAGTTGCTCCTAAGAGGTACAGCTGCATGGAGGAATGCTGATGTCGCATTTTTCTATTGCTTTGCAGCATAATCTTTGTTTTGTTCAGCATATAATGCCCCTTTTACAAAACGTTGATATGTGACATCCTTTTGACATACTGAATTTTTAAAACATTAATATTGGCATCTCTGGGTTCACTGCTATATGTAATGGATTGTAGATATTGCCTTATTATATTAATGAAGGCAAAGACCATTCCTCAGCTTTCTCAAGTGGTTGATCTATCGCCTCTGGCCATGCAGTTGTTTGCAGTGCCAACATACAATCTATAGATGGATCAATCAAGCATGCTAATACGCAGTGTTCCCACGTAGAGTAGCTGCACTTAGCTCAGAGAATAATAGGTTTTGATGATGTTGTACATCTGACACATTATGACCTTGTTTTCCATCCCCTTTGTCAGGGGGAAATGTCTGCTCAGCTGCTGTATGGCAACACCTCTCCACTGCAACAGGGCAGAGGCGTTTCGAGGTTTGGCACAACCTGTGAAGATTAAGAGGAGGGAGTAGCCCAGCCACGCTTCTGCTCAATCCCTTCCCTGCTACCAGAGAGGAGGGCGAAAGAATATGGCAAGAGAGCGGAGCCTGGTGGACCCACAAACCTCTTTTTGTTTTGGAGGTAGCCATGAACCAAATAATGGTCTTCAGTTTTTTAAACTACAGCAGATCTGTCTTGAGGAAGAAGCTGAGCAAACTGAGTTAACGATGTATTGCCATGGATTTGTGGTTTAATTTTGATGTATTTGGAAAGGAAAAAAAATAAATTTAAATACTCTCCAAAACTTTTGACAGAGGAAAAAAACAAGTGCTGAAAATGTAATTTTTATCTTGCTCAGAACTTTCAGTTCTGAAGATTTAAATATTAATTTCTCAAATGACATTTCCATAAAATTCCAAACAGTCTATTCAAAATATTTTGATCTAGTTTTCTTACAGCAAGCTCAAGAGAATGCATACAAATTTTAATTAATTTAAATACGTCATTTTGAAAACATTTTTTGAATCAATGCATTTTGTTTTCTATACGGAGGACACATTTAATCAGGCAAAGAAAAAGTTGTGGCTTATTGACTCTTACATTTTATTTTTTCTGTTAATTAAATTTATATGAAAAGATTACTTGGATAAATTCAGCATATCCAGAGATGAACTATTCTTAGTTATCTTAATATAGTTTGGAAATAAAAAGATTTGATGTCTGCTTTTGATATTTTTAAATTTAATTTTATCCAACATTGATAGTCTGAATAAATAAAACTGGCTGCTCAAAGGAGTTTGCTTGCACCTTCCAATAGTGGGATTTTGAAATTTTCTCTTGTTTTTTCTTTTCAGTTTTCATAGTTTTCACAGTTTTCACAGTCTATGAATGTGAGCTGTAGTGCAATGTCAGATTTCATTTATTAAGGGCATGACAGAGATTAATAAAATGCTGGACAAGCTACAAGTGATAAGAATTTCAAAAGCTTCACTGAAAAATTGAGTGGAGATAGAAATTTAAGACATGGAGATAACAATTGATGGACAGAGTCTATTCCGACTGAGAATACCAAAGAAGACTGTAGAACGCTGTGAAATTGAATTGATCACCTGGAAAATAAGGTTAGAGTAAGGAATATCAGGTGTGAGGCCTGAGAAGCTGAGCTAATCTTTTCTGAGAGGATTATGAGGGCCAGAAAGGGGATATCTTTCAGCTTTTTAAATGTATGGCATAAATGGCCTCTCATAGCTCTAGTGCCATCAATTAGCCAGCACACAAACACAGTGTTTGTCCATTGTGCCTCTTTCAGCCTCCAGTAGACAAACTAAATATTAAAATGCATATAGGAAGCTGAAATTAGGAATGGCATAGTTCTAAACAATTCAAAATGATGAAAAGATTGCAAATTAAGGGAAGCCTTTTGGCTGAACCAGAACCCAGGTAACAGAGCTCTAATGGAGCATTTACTACCGTTTTGTCAGGAAAAGTCCATATCTGACTCTAAGAAAGCCAGAATAAGAATAATTCCCTACCTTATATTTTTCTGTGCTGTGTCAAAGTTTAACCTCGTAAGGTTAACTTTCTAAGGCATTAGATTCAGGTATTTTTGCTGCCTCCAAGTACAGGAGGCATATAGATAAGATGATGACTGTGTATAGACTGTGAAAAATGGCTTTGATTCAGCTGCTGAAGGTTTTATTTTCAATAATGTAGATTGTCATTGCCTTTTCTCTCAATTCTTAACTGCTGTTGCCACAGAGCTCATTTAGCTGAATTTATGTGATGTGATAAGTTAGTATTACATTTATTATCATAATTATCATGTCTGATTAATCTTGCATATTCTGGAAAGTCATGCAAGTTTCTTACTGGAGGGCATAATTTCAAGTTTTAATATTCATGTATAAGGCAGCTGACCTGAAGATTGAAAATAATTAATCTGGACTAAGGGAGTCTGTGGCAAATTAAAGACAGGTATGCTGGGATGGTTTCAATACCCGATGTTGACTGAAGCGGGATGAAGATAGATGTGGTGTGAAGTCAGAGGGCACGGTGACTGCTAGAGCTGCAACCATCAATCCAACACCACACAACGAGGTTTAAAGCACTTTACTTTCAAATTTGTCTGAGATGATATAACACTTTTTTAGGTCTATCCCCAAGCTCACTTAAGTATCTCTGAAGATGTCATTTGTTCTGGCCATGCATAGGATCTTCACATAAAAACCTGCTGAAATGAGCTCAGTGCAGGATTTGACTGTATTCAGTCATTCACTAAAATTCAGTAATATAGATGATGGTGTTTCCACCAGGTGATCACAATGATTTCCTCTGGTCATCCCAACTTAACTTATGTGTTAAAATAATTAACTTGTCAATATTCTCTGGTGTTGATATTTTTTTTTCTGTTTGGTGCTTCTTTGCAGAAATGAACAGAAAGATAGTTTCTTCCTCTTCTGTCTGTATGATTATTTATGAAGTGGGGAATTACTGATGGTGCAGGGTAATTTTAATTTTATTTTCACTGACAGGAGGAGCAAAAAAAACAAACCCCAGAGAGTTGTAGTCTGCACTCTACAAAGCACCGGAGCATTCCCCAGTGGAAGTAGCATTGCTTGTAGTATAAAACATGTAAAACATGGACTACTTATTAAGCCTGATTTTTGCATTTAATTTTAGTAACCTTATCTATTTGGACAACACTAACTTCTTAACTGTTGGTACACATGCTTTAAGCCTATATGTAGACTCTCCTGGCTGAACTTTACTGAAGAAAAAAGCAGACAGAAATTTACCAGAAAGAAGGAACTGGGATGGAATTGTTCCATATCTATGTGTTTGTGGTCTCCTTATGAGTGCATTGCTTGCAAACAAGTCTACCTAAACTAGCAGGGGGGAGAAAAAATGATAAATAGTAAAAAGAAGTAAATCAAAACCACAGGCTAATTGTGAAGAGGCTTTGGCATGTTTTCTTGGTGTTTGTAGGAAGAATGAGTTACTAGAGTATTGCAATGTTTGACTTTACACTGCTTTTGCTCTGTATGTTTTGAATGTATTTCACTCCTTTTCGTGGGTATCTCTTGGCAAACAGAATGAAACTGCTTACCATCCCATTGATATTTATTTTATTTTTATCATGGTAATTGCTTGACAGTAGCTATCACTCGGTTTAGTTTTGGTTAATTTCTTTTGCTGTTTGCTTGTGAAAATTACAATTCGTGGTTGACTTACAAAATTTTCTCACATTGCAAAATTCACCAGTACCAAAATAGGAAAATATTTGGAACTCTTATTTAGAGATTAAAAAGATTAAAAGATTAAAAATATCTCCAGGCAATGATTTTATAGGCTAAGATTTTCAGATTGAACATGGCAGCAGATTTCAAGATAAGTTGCTCTTCTTGCTACATGAAAATACAACTTTCTTTTCTGAGGGTGTAGCTGTCGATCTCACACATATACCATCACAGACAAAATGTAAGGTTTTAATTGGGAAGAATATTTTGAGTAAAGAGCTTTAAAACCTTGCTGTTTGTGCCCAGTGGAGAACTGTCTCCAGGGATATTGTACCTCCTTCCCATCTGCCCAGTACAGGAGTATCTAAGATGGTTACTCTGTAAGACTTCTGTAAAGGGAAGGTGCTGTGCCTCAGCAAACATGGGGAATATCTTTGTTCACAAAGATAGGACAGTAGAGAGCAGCTCAAGGACTGCTTGTTAGCCTGGTTTGTTGAAGGCATCTTGAACTAGGAGATTTCATTGGCATTTGCAAAACTAATAATGAAAGCTTATCTAAAATACATATGTGCAGTATTTTGTGAATATTTTACACAGCAACAGGGCTGAACTAAATCTTGCAAAACTGAACTGGGATTAGAGATCTGTCATTTTAAAAAATACAGTTATTTTAACCTTAGTTCATAAAGTCTCCGTGCCTTTTGGATGGGATCCGAAGCAGAAATGCAGAGCATTAAATGGCACCTTTTCTCCTAAAGTCATGAAATTTTCAATGATGAATTGTGATTTTCAAAATTCTTCCAGGCCAATTTGTAGACAGTGGACAGATGAATGCCATTTCGGACAGCCATCCCCTGCTCTCCTGTCTGAATTTCTAAACCTTTGGCAATTAAGCTATTACTAGCTTAAACCAGTCGTAGTAAATCAGTCCTGAAGGCTGGTAGAAGTTGAGGTTATCTTTTCAAGGAAGAAGGAAAAGAAAATGAATGACATTTTCTTTTCTTCTATGAAAAGAAAATGAATACATCAAACTCACTTTACATCACATATATTCTTAGTATTCACTATTACCCATCTTTCCCTCGAAGGCCAAAGAGAAAGAGCTAATAAAAGTAGCACAAAGTTGCAGAGCAAAATTATAATGCACTAGATTACTTCATAACAGTCCATTTACCTTCAGATTTTATTGCAAGATGGCAGTATTTTAGCAGAATGCTTTTAACTGAATGCTGGAATTCTGTGCTGTGAACTGTGAAACATTTATTTTAAATATTTATTGCTCCATTGAAAAAAAAGTTGGTAAATGTGTTTTAGAAATTGCCAGTTCAAATAATCAGCTTTGCCTCTTTACCAAGGAATGCACTTTTGCAAAAGTGAAAGTATCTGCCGTGTGACTGCCATGATGCTGAACGCAGTGCTTGTGTGGGGTGGAAGCCTGTTTTCACACTTGTGCACTGTCAGATCCTAAACCTTCAATTCATTTTGATTTGCCACTGTGAGGGATTTGCCACAGCATTTTCTGAATGAGAAGGCAGACGCTATTATTAGGTCATGTTCTACCCCTTGTAATATTTGTGTCAGCACTTTGTTCAACTGAGAGAAATGATATGCCTTGTGTTGTGCCAGGGGTTATGCCAAATCCTTCATTCAAACTGTTTTTAATGCAAGAGCCTTTGGCAGTAATGTTAACTTTTCAGAAAATTCAGATCTCTAGCAGTTACCCTAGCAAGCTCCAGGGTTTGTGGTCTCTCCTGTGGCACTTTGGGAATGATGCTGGCTCCTGCCTGTCCTCATGAGCTGCGAGGACACCCCATGTACGGGAGGAGAGGAACTCTGAGGTTGCTGCTGTTCTGTAGGTGTGCTGGTTTTGGCTGGGGTAGAGTTAATTTTTTTCACAGTGGCTAGTGTGAGGCTGTGTTTTGGATTTGGGCTGAAAATAGTGTTGATAATATAATGAGGTTTTTGTTGTTGCTGAACATGGCTTGCCAAGAACCAAGGCCTTTTCCACCATGTTGGCAGGGGGGCTGGGGGTGCGTGGAAACCTGGGAGACACAGCTGGGACAGGTGACCTCAACTGACTCAAGGGATGTTACAGACCATATGGCATCATGCTCAGTGTGTAAAGTGCAGGGAAGGAGGAGGAAAGGGAGAATGTTTCGAGTAACAGCATTTGTTTTCCTAAGTCACTGTTACCCGTGACAGGGCCTTCCTCCCCTGGGGATGGCTGAACACCTGCCTACCTGTAGGAAGTGGTGAATGAATTCCTAGTTTTGCTTTGCTTGTGTGTACAGCTTTTGCTTTACCTAGTAAACAGTCTTTATCTCAACCCATGAGTTGTATAACTTACTCTTCCAATTTCCCCCCAGTCCTGTGGTGGGTGAGTGAGCTGTGTGGTACCTGGTGGCTGGCTGGGGTTAAACCACACCAGTAGGAATCCCTATCTGTCCCAATGCATCTCCTTTGCTGGTACCCTGGGTCTGTGGACTGGGAGGGGAGTGTGCTTAGGTATGGGTATGCTCTGACAAGCCCCACTAATGCAGTGGCCTTCTGGTAAAACAGTGCAGGCTACCACTTCTGAGATTATGCCTCAGGCAAAACTTCTGTGGTTGCTTCTCAACCGAAAAACTAAGACAAAACCACATTTATAACTCACCCCCTGTCGCACCACACTGAACTGTTGGTGCCCTTCTTGTGCCCATTATCCTGTATATAGTTTCCCATCACCTTACTGAAACCAAATTCTGTTTGGAATGTAATGCATTCATAAGGCAAATAAATCATAAACATTAGCTATGCATGAGGTTCTCGCAGTTACTTAGTGCCTTTTTTGACAACATAATATTTGTGATATCCTTCTTTTAATCTATGAGTCAGTAGCTAATAACAACCTATAGTTTAAGAGCATAAACCAAATGACCTATAGTTAAAAAGCATTATCTCAGCTGTTCCTTATGAAAATAATAACAATAAACAACTCTGTGACTAAATTATAAAATCTCTTGTGTATGTAGGGGGTTCTTGGTTTGATAAGCAGCAAATGAATCTAATTAAACATAAAGGAAATACATGTTTTACCCTGGAACTCTGTTGATCAAAAGGTGAGAAATTTGTGCAGACAATAAGCACAGTATCTAAGGGAAAAGATAGAACCAAAACTATTAATAGATGAAATGGAGTTTATAAAATCCAAAAGCTGTGCATAAGCATAAAGGTTTATTGAGTTGATATGTTGTCTTTTCCTGCCTTCCTTCCTTCCTACCTTCTTTGCTAAATGTTGCATGTTATTTTAAAAAAAATGTCATAAATAATGAATGAGTAACTTTCATGCTGAAGGACTTCAAATCTATTTTTAGGTGTTAAACTGAAATATGAGAAATCCAGATAAAGTCACATGGGTCAAGGTTCATTTCACAGAATCAAAAAATCACAGAATTTTTAGGGTTGGAAGGGACCTCTGGAGATCATCTAGCCCACCCCTCTGCCAAGACAGCGTCACCTGGAGCAGGTGACACAGGAATGAGCCCAGGTGGATTTTGAATGTCTCTGCAGAGGGAAACTCCCACTCCCTAGGAAGCCTGTTCTAGTGCTCTGGCACCCTCAATGTAAAGAAATTCTTCCTCATGTTGCGGTGGAACTGCTTGTGTTTTAGTTTGGGACCATTACTCCTTTCTTCTTTGCCATGTAATAAGGTTCTGAAGACATACAGGAAGAGTTTATAGGCATACTCTTACTTTAGGCACAGACTCCAGAACATCTAATATTAGCTAAACCGAGTGGAAATAGGAGGTTATTTGCACAGAGTTATCTAGACCTCAGTTGAGGTGGGTGGCTGTACGATATATCTAGCTCTTCCCATAGACTACATGAGGGGATTGAAGTCTTAATGTGCATACTTTCCTTAAGTATTTGAAGTAAGGTAAGCCAAGGACTCTGGTCTAACTCTGTTACGGTCTGCGTGCATGTCTCTCTATTCTCTCGGTAGTCATACCCTGATCCTTCTTACACAGAATTTCTTCATAGAATGTATGGAGAATCATTCTCTGCATACACAGCAGTGGCTTGATTATAAAAAAAATTCAAAATTAAGGAAATAAAGAAAAGATATTCAGGGAAAAAAGTCATCGGAGGGAAGATGGCATTGATACCGTGATGTTCTAGTTTACATCTTTCCCACATTAGTAGCAACTAAAATCTACGGTGTATCTGTGCAAGTTTTGAAATAAATGTTTATGACACTAAATGTTTATGACATTGTTTTATGACTTCATCTTCTTGAAAATTTCTTCACTTCTTTTATCATGAAGACAACTGTCACGGTTGATTTCAACAACAGCTTGTTGGGTCACTTCAGTATATCTAAGGGCCACAACAATGCCATACATCAAGAGTAGCTTCCATTTTTAATTTATTTATTTGCTTATTTGTATTTTCAGTGCAAATATACACACTTTCCAATATTTGTCTCTGTATTTACAAATTCCTCTTGCCTTTAATCTCAATGTATTTCAGAAAATTATTTCTCTTATTTCTGTCTCTATGAGGTATACAGGTGGTATTAAAAAAGAGTTGTGTGTTTATCAATTTTGTCCATTTCAGGCACATATTTTTGTTTGGCACAAATCATTGTCATTATAGATTTTACTTTTGATGAAGTTATTTACCTCACCTGGGGCTGTTGCTTATGTGGTTTGGGGTTTTTTTGTTGTGTTTGTTTGATTTGTTTGGAGTTTTTTCAATGAGCTGTTTGGGTATAGCTAAGAGTATACATTGTGATTTCATTTGGTGTGTATATCTGTACACAGGTAAATAAGAAAACTGTCACCAGCCATCCTGAATTGCAGAGTTAGAGCATTCAATCTGAAGTCTACAGTATTTAAAAAAAAAAAATCATTACAGTCCTGGATTGTGATATTAATTTTCAATGCTTCTCTTTTTCTTATTCTGAGAAGCAGAAGGTTCTGCCTTCATGAACACCACAAAAGAAAAACAAATGCCTGTGAGAAGCTATGCACAGAATAAGAGAATTTACTGAGGATAATCTAGCAACTATTTTGATGGAAAAAAAAAACCACAAAAAATCAGTTCACCATTCTAGTTAAACCTCTGAACATGGGATTTAAACCTTATTGCTCTGTCTTGAATAAACTTGAATTCCTTTATTTTTTTAAATGTTGAGCTTCAGTGGCCTTAGCAACTAAAAGCCATAGCCCACAATGGAGAAATTGAGGAATATTATTGCAACATGACTGATTTTCATTAACTCTGCTGGTAACAGAGTAAAATCTATAAAAATCTCTCTGTCTGCAAAATTGTAACTGGATTATCAACTTTTTAGTCTGGTGGTTCAGAGCAGAGGGCTACAGAATATCTCTTGTCAAATGATACCAGAATACTCTGCTCCATCCTCATTATGACAATCTAAACAAGCCTTGATAGCATGCCCAAGAGGACAATCTGATATCAAAATCGAGGCATTGAAAAAATTAACTGGAAAATACATGAGTACAAATACCATAGTAAACACCTTCCCCACTACTTGTAGAAAACCTCAGAGAGTAAACAAAAAATACCTCACTATGGTAGAGATGAAGCAAATATCAGCTTATGCATTAGAAATATTAAAGGTTCTGATGAAATCGTTATTTTAAATTCACTGGATGTTTTTGGAGTTATTATCATCTGAATTAAGCTTCAATAAAATTTATTTTGCATTAAACAGAGATTGGATTCTGAAAAATCATGCTTAGTGTGATACTTGTATTGGTAAGATAGAGTAATATCCCTTTGGGACACTGAAAAAATACATCACAGTGAATATGCTTAAGCCTGTGCATGGGATGTAAGCTGGAACAGTCTAAATTGTGGAATAACATCGAGTCTAAAGATCATCCACTGAGAAATGAGTAAATGTTGGCTCTATCAGGGATTATTAATACCTCCCCTGGCTAAAATCTTAATCACACAAATCACAGGAAAAACAAATCTTATACATTCACAAGTTTTTGGCAGGTGAGTGAGACAAATGGGGATCAAAAAACCCTACAGCACTGAGATGGATGGTGAAGACCTTCTTCTGATTATTTCTGTAGAATTAGAAAAGGATCAGAATAACCAGTGCCTTTTGGTGGCTTCTGCAACAGCAGACAATGAAAATGGTTCTTGTACAGTTCTCATGTATAGCTTTGATCTGAAGACTGAGATAACTTCTTCTGTGGAGTCCCTGGAGAGCTATAGTTATCTTTGCATTGAATTTATTTGAAAATAAACCTGAAAAATGCCAATACTGCCTTACAGAGAATTTGTATGTTAGCTCAGATAAAGTGAAATAGCTCTAAGGTGTACAGTCATGTGGAAAAACTCTTAAGTGAGGATGTTTAGCCTGATTCTGCAGCTTTAAAAGACAGGAAAAATTCTACAGCTGGATAAACCTTGTGATGTACTCCATATAACAATGATAAATTAAGTGCTATATGGATTAAAAATCAGTCAATTTTTTTCATAGGGGCCTTTGCACAAACTGTCAGGTGGAGAAGAGTTCACTGTGCTTCTGTCACCAGAACCAGGAATCAACTTGGGTAGCTGGTACTGTAGGGAAAAAAAAGTCGCTGGATGGATATACAATAAAGAAAAAATATACAGAATTTTTCTCCTCAAATAGGCCTAAGAACAGTTGTTTATGTCATTTGAAATAAAATAGTGAAAGAACACCAACAGCAAAAGCTCTGAAAAAATCTGGATGGAAGAAAAAACAAAAAAAAATTGTGATAATGTCAAACTAAATGGACTCTGTGGGCGTGTAAATAGTTAAACTTAAATGAGACCGAGACATTTCTCACTAACCTTAAACTTTAGCCAGCTTTTCTTACAGTAGCCTTTCTTCATGGTGAATTTCCATATCACTAAAGCCTGCTTTAGTTCCAACACATAATAAAGGTTTCCTTGTTCATATTGGATCATATTTCTGGCAATTTTAAAAGTTGCATAATACTTATTACAAATAATAGAAATAATTTCTCATGGAAAACATTACCCCAAGAAGTATAGATTGTTAGATTTGTTGTTAGATTTATCTGTAAAATCTTTCCTCCTTCCCTGCGAACTAAGATCATTTTGGCTTACTACAAAAATTCTGAAATCTACCCTTCTGCAAGAAAAGAAGTTGGTCCAGAAGACAGCTATAAACCATAGACAATGTATTAAAATGCTGAAAAAAGCTTTCTGAACTGCAGGGTTGTTACCTTCCGAGTCTGTTACAAGTTCTTTCAATCTCTAGGAAATGAGATGCAGCTTTAGCAGGACCGCTGCAGCATGCAATAAGGAAAGTCCCAAGGAAATCAGTGCTCCAGGCTGTCACACAGAATGACAGTCATGGAGCAGAATCAGCTGCTTCAAACAGGCAGCATCAGTAGGGAAGAAGCTGCAGCACAAACAAACATGACTTTTAGCTCCATTAGCTTCCAAGGTGAAAAAATCCAGTACAGTATTTAGGAAAGCTCTCATTTCCAGCCTAGCAAATCAGTAACTGAGTATTGCAATTAAGGAAGAACATTTCCTTCACAAGGATCAACTGTGAATCTTAAAAGAGGTTTTAAAAAATTAAAAGTAAAGAAGTAGCTGTGGCTAGCAACAGTTGTTTCGTTTTAGCTGCAGCCATAGATTTGCCTTCTACTTGGCATTCATACTCAGCTCGCCACTTTGCTGTGCCGCAGTAGTTCTTTCCCGGCTAGCTGAAGAAACCTATGCAATAAGAGGAATTCCGAGTGATTTTATTTTCCCCAAAGAGTTCACGAATCCTTTAAAGGTATATGAATCTTCTTTCACATTTCTCATAGGATAAGATAAAATTACTGACTGAAACAAAGTTGGATGGGAAGTGATCTTGCAATACCAACTCCAATGGCTGAAGAATATCCAAGGAGCACAGTAACAGAAGCATCTTCAGAGTAATCTTCATTTTTGCTCTGTTTCATTGCCAAAAGAGTCTTATCCACTGTCTGTTCAGGTCATAGAACTTCAGGTCCTAATTTTAGAGTAACTTCATGGAAATTAATTCATTTCACTGGACATTTTCAGTGGAAAAAGGAAGAGCAAAATGTGTCCCTATATATTTGGTGAATCAGGCTGCCAGATATAGCAATGATTTGTAAACACAAAACTGTTATCCACATAACAAAATGCCACACTAAATATTTTGTCTCTCAACTGCAGCTGTCCTGTTCTTTTTTTGGTTTTGTTTTGGGGTTTTTTTTTTTTGAGTATTTTCTTTGTTTACCAGACCCTAAGCAAATACTGAATCCAACAGCCTTGAGTTCAGCATTAGTGATGTTCTGTCTTTCTGTTTCCCTCTTATTCTCCACTTGTTGAGTTTACTGGTGGCAATGTTGCAAAGCAAGGAAGAAACGTGTATTGCACCTCACAGAAATGTCTAGCTTGGTGAAGGGTTGGAAAATTAAACATGATTCAGACTAGGATATTTTTTATTCCACATGTAGAGTCAGGTAGGAAACCATTTAGACTTCAGCAAATTTTTTTTTATTAGCTTTTGCCCAATGTGGTATACTTTCAATGAAAACTATTTCTGAAGATGATATTACAATGTTCCCAGCTGCATCTATAGCTCATGTAAAGCAGTTACTGAAAAATCCAGCCTGGATATTGGTTATTACCATTGTTTTAGAAGCTATGTGATTATTTAGTCATGGAATTAAATGTTTCAAGTATATACAGTTAAAGGTGTTGTGATTAAAAATGACAAAGACAGGTTTGGCTGTTTAAAAAAGCTCTTTACTACAGGGAAGTCTCTTGGAGTTCTTTCACAGAAAGCACCAGAACTTACACAGTATTTTAGCTTACGAGCATGAGGGCCGTATGACAAAGTGTCTATATGTATATGCATATACAGACACAATGTATATATGTCTAAATATATATATATATATATAAGGTTTATATATGTATAAAGGTTTATATAATACATAAAAATAGATATATACCCATTTGTTCATATATGGATATACACTGTATATCCATACAGCCATATACAAGATTCTCTCAAAAATTATTTCTGTTTCCAACAATGAAAAAGACTTGTAGAAAAGCAGCATCCCCCATGCCCTAGCAGTAACAGATGCACCACCTGTTTATTGAGGGGGTTTTGCCTCACTTGAATCTTATTTTGTATACAGGCTCAGGCTGTACTTCCTTTCTGGCATGCATTTTCATGCCAAGTAATTAACATGGTCTAGCAAGACATAAGTCAGATTCATAGTCTAAAGGCCAGATTCTGCTTATCCCCTCCACAGCTTGTCAGGAAGTTTCCTTTTCCCTCTTTTTGTTTATGTTCACTCAAAACTAGGCAGTGCTCAGAAAGGAAGGAGAGATGCTTTTGCCATCACTTCGTGGGCAGGACCAGAAGAGGGTTTGTCAAGGGCAGAAGGCAGGACCCCTCCCGGTGGACACGAGGGCAGCAGCAGGAGCAGATGCAGCTGGGGTGTGAGCGCCCTGGGGTGGGGGCTGCTGAACGGCGGGACTTGGCTGCGTGGGATGGGACAGGGCAGGGAGCAGACATCAGCCTCGGCGGGGGAGGAGGAGGAAGGTTAGCCTTCCAAATCAAGATGGAGAATTAAATTGCACCTTAAAGCATCCTCGGGGTGCTCACATGCAGGGAAGTAGAGGGATGCAGGCAGAGCCCCTGCCAGTGCTCACCACTCTATTCTGGCATCTGTATCTTGTGTGACATGTATGATATGATAAGATATGACCTATCACTGGGTAAAGAAGAGCTGAACTAAGCAGACACAGTGCTTCCCTACTGATAAAATACTCCTTTGTAGGTGTGTGTTATTTTTCTTCAAAGCTCTTTTAGCTTTTTCACACTGTTTCTATCCTTTCAGATACTTTGACTTAAGTAACCGAAACTTAGATTTGGCATTTTTCATGAAGACGTATCTTCATGCTTCAAAACATTTTCTTTAGCAAGACAAAATAAATTTTAGTGAGTTTCCTAGGATTCATTTCTTCACACGGCCTGGAATTTTTTGTGCCAACAAAAGCAATTTCATTTTGCCAGTAACTCTGGAAGGCTGCTACTGAGACAGCATAAAGTGAATATTAAACATTCACCAAGAAAAGATCTAAAGGCCCACATTTAAAACAGAAATTTATAATCTGATAGCTAAAATTTGCAGGGAGTGTGTGTCTGGGGGATTGACCCTGTTGCAGTTAGTTTTTAACTCCTTGCCAGCCTTGATTTCACAAATGCATTGTCTTTTTTGACATTTTAGCATAACAAAATAACTCAACATGGTTATAAGTACATTGTCTCCACAAGGCAATTATCCAGAGAAAAAAAAAGGACAGAGGAAGCTTCATAATATGTGATCTGGTCTCAGATCATCCAGTCAACCATAGAAGAACACTATTGAAAATACTAATTGGTAAGATCCTTTTTCAACAATGAAAGACTTCAGATGACAATAAACCAGCGTCTGATCAAAGGTGTGCAACAGCAGTGACACAATATGCATTTTAAGAAGGGAGCTACAATTCCCACTGCTAACTTGCATTTCCTTTGTGTTGAATTATTTTGGAGTTCAGAAATCAAAATAACATTTCTAGACTGTAAAAAGATGAAAGTGTTTTTCATAATAAACTTAGGCTTCTTTTGTAGCCAATACCTACTTAGCCTTTTGAAATGTCCATTTCTGCGCAGAAACTGTTTGTTTTTAGATTAAGTTAACATTAATTTTCTGAGGTAGGATTTCGACTTCAATAGGACAGAATCATCAGGTAACAATTTTTCAAGTCATATTCAAAGTAAAATACAACTATGTTCTTTGCTAATTCATTTTTTAAACTCCTAAAATATTTTTTTTAGTTTCTAAAAGACTTCTACATCAAATAAAAAAAAATTATTGATCTCTAGAAGGCTCTTCTAGAGAGTATTTATAAAGCTCTTCTAAAGAGTATTTCAGTGTATCTCTAGCAAGAGCTTTGCACAGCTCATGAAAAGCATAAGGAGGAGTTAGGAAAATCAATTCTTATTAAATACCACAATTTCTAAGAAACAGTAGTATTCCCTTATAGAAGGCTTTGGTTCAGGAGTCTATTCTAAACCAGTTAGAGTATAGTTTGGTGGGATGCTATTATGACCGTAGAGTAATAAAATGCTATTACAAGACAGCTTCTTAATATTAAAACTAATTTAGGACATTTTATTTATTAGTTTTATGTCTAGCATAAGGCTAAGGTTCACATCTATCTCAAGGTTACTTTTAATTGTGGATTTTCTCTTTTGCATATGCAATCATTTGTGTCTGTAAAAAAACCAGGAATATGTCTGTCCTTAGTGATGTTCCTATTTTGTCAATCCTTCATGCCAAGTGTATTGTCCAGCCCCAGCAAAACTTTTGCCAGGAGTCAGCAGTCTCAGCAGCTAACGGCCAGATAACATTTAGTTCACTAAGAATATAAAATCAAGATTGTTGTGCATCACCCCATTTAGGAAGAGCTTTTTAAAAGACCTTTTATGACAGATAGTAGCTGGCTTAAGCAGACAGGTATGAGGAGAGGAGGAGCTAGTTTCAGAAGACCAAGGATTAGGTCGGCATTTAAAAAAACAACTTTGCAGCATGATTGCTTTAAAGCCTGCATTTCATGTTAGAATTATTGGATATTCCAAAACTCCAAACTGCTGTTGTGCTACTTTCCTCCCTTTTCCCCATGCAGTTCCTTAATTCTCCATTCTCATAGTAAGTGGATGCCTCTTACCAACATGAAATGGTGACATCACGTGCAAGCTTCTTGGGTGATTTGGGCAGCAATGTGACATCAGCAGAGCGGCTCAGCAAACCCCTCAAAAAGCAAGATGGGGACATTAAACCTCTTTTCCGTAAAACTGTATGGTAGCTTTTATTAAATTCAAGCATTTGCACAACTTACTGTCCTGCAGCACCAATCCTTCGCATCCAACACTGATGTGTTGGTTCCTATAAAAAAAGGCAACGCTTTCAGAGCGTAAAATCTCAGTATGCAGCAGTGAATTTAAATGAGCTTGCAGCAATTGGAAAGAAGTTAATATTTCAAGATTTGCTGTGTGATGAGACTGGAGAGCATTCATTCAGTGTGTGCTGCTGCTCCTTAGTACCGAATTTAAAAATTCATACCCAGCAGATGCTAAAAGGCTGTGGTCATATTTCTACAACTGAAATATCGTGTGTTAGCTACATTTCAGTGTGATTCAATTCCAGCTTCAGGCTTCACCCATTCAGGAGTGACAAAGCACATATCAATTTCAAAACATATATAATCCATCTAACCTGTTTTCTTCTGAAGAGTTATGTTGGAATAGCAGGCATCTCATATGAGTGCACCAGGACTGAAACTGCAGTAAACAGCACAGATATAAGCACCTACAACTTCTTGACATATGCTACTAACATTCTTTTTTCACTTTCTTAATAATTTAAACTAAAAGTCAGCATTCTGCCAATTTGGTGTCATCCACAGATGGATCTTCTCTCTGAAACGTGTAAATAACTCTTGTGTAATCATTTTCAATTATAAGTCAGAGTGCAATATCATGCTTTTCTCTTGCTCATAAATTATTATAAACACTTAAAGGGATTTCCCCAAAGATTTGAAATTTTGACTAGAAACTGCCAGAAGAAAAATAGCCTTTAGCTATCCATGCTAATAAGAACAAAACACAACAAAACAAAACAAAACAAAACAAAACAAACAAAACAAAGCACTAAAAAAACCAAAACCAAAACCAAACAAAACCAAAACAAAAACCAAACAAAAAACCCCACAAAAAAACAACAAAAACCTCACAAAAAACTGAAACCAAACCAAAACAAAAAAACCCCAACCAACCAAAAAAAAAAAAACCAAAACAAGCAAACAACAAAAAAACTCCCAAAAAACCCCCAAAAATCCCAACCAAAATTTAACCTAACTGTAAACTTATGGTAAGCATAATTTATTCATGCTTAAAAGTGGTTTTATGTGCCTGACAGGAGCATGCACTGGACAATAATACACATGCTCTGTCTTCTCATAGTGCTTATGTATTATTTAAAAGAAATGTACTCCTTTTTGAAAAAGGAAAGGACTGAACTATTATTCAGTGATTTATCCTTCTTTCAGTTGCTTGCTACTGTGATATCCTGTACCAATAGTCTTTCTAGCTAGGGGATGTCCCATAAAGGGCAAGTTCAACGCCTATGCCAGTCACAGCTGATGCAAGCAGTAAAGCTCCATGCTATGCATCTGAAAGAATCACTCATCATAAGTATTGGTAAAAAATTTTAAATTATTATGTTTTATTACTTTTAAATGGGTTAATTTAAAAAAAAAATTAAAAATCCTTTTCAAGAGCAGTAAGGTGGTACAGTGAAAAGCAATTTTTCACAAACCTTTAATTTATGAGGAACTATAGAGGTAATGCAGAAAAAAAGATGGAGGAGCTGTCTAAAGAGAAACCTTGGTCTTTTAGTTAGGGCATCAAAACACTGCCCTGAAGATCTAAGGCCTGTTTGTGTCTGTCCCTTGGAACACACTGAAAAACACTGGACTCCTTTGAATAGTGATTGTTTAATTAAGAGGCAGCATCATAAATCAAAGTCACAGAAGGGTGGGATTATGTCTGTAAAGGGAATTGTCATTCCTATATGCCTACATTGCTGATTATCTACTGGGCACAACTATAAAGAAAATTCTCTAAGGTAGACGTAGTATTTCTTCTCAAATGCTCTTTTCTCTGCTGACATGAGTACATATTGTTTCAGTACACATCAAGTAGGTGTAAGCCAATGAGGCATCTGTAGGAGCTGAGTAACTGGGTCTAGTGTGGGTGAACTGCCTAAGGAAATGCTACTTTATTGGCAACGGTGGAAGCCTAGACAGCCACTTTTGGCTGAGGATAGAATTCAGTTTGGGGATTAAGTTTTTTAAATGTAGCTGTCTCGTTGTCCATTGGGTGTCCAGTCTCTTCTCAGTGTAAGTTAACACAGTGTCACAGGATCACAGAGTGGGACAGATTGGAAGGGACCACAGTGGGTCATCTGGTCCGCCCTCCCTGCTCAAGCAGCTCATCCCAGAGCACATGGCACAGGACTGTGTCCAGATTGTTCTTGAGTATCTCCAGTGAGGGAGACTCCACAGCCTCTCTGGGCAGCCTGTTCCAGTGCACGGTCACTGCACAGTAAAGAAGTTCTTCCTCATATTCAGGTGGAACTTTCTGTGCATCAGTTTCTGCCTATTGCCTTGTGTGCTGTTGCGTGGCACTACTGAGCAGAGCCCAGCTCCATCCTTTTGTCCTGATTTGAGACAAATTCAGAGGAATATCCGAAACGAACACCCTCTGATAGAAGGCAGGTTTCAACCGCCCCTCCCCCACCAGGTTCGGGAAAAAATTCCTCAGAGGAAAGTGAAAAAGGAAAAAAAGTTATTTATTTAACAAGCAGAGTGCATGCAAGCACAGGAAAAGAAAAATGCTAAATAATAAAACCTCTCGCTGTGGAAAGAACCTGGGTCGATTTCAGAGTCCTTTCTGTGCGTGTGGTTTTCTCCTCTTTGGAGCTGGGTCGGCTCGGGCCCTTCTGGGCTNTCCGGGCCGAGGTGTGAGGTCTCCCGGACAATGTTTTGGTGTTGTTGAACAGTCCAGAAGAGAAGAAGATGAAACCGAAGTTCCAGGGAAAACTCCTTGCTTTAGCTAACAAACAAAAAACTAGCTGGAAAGCGGGAGAATGCCACTCTCTTCCCTGCTGCAGAGAGCCGGGCAGCCGGGCAGGAGAAGCCAGAGAGCGTATCTGTGTTTTGAACACAGCGCCGAAGGAATTCCACCGGCTCTCCCCCACTCTACCTGAGCTAGCTTTAAAGGCCCAGAGAGGCACAGGATTCATGTCTGGGCATAGAGCAGGCGATAGGGGATACATATCATAAAGTCTCCCCAAGACACCTTTTCACACCCTCCCTCAGATACTCATAGGCATTGATAAGGTTCCCTCTCAATCACCTCTTCTTAAGGCTGAACAGGCCCATCTCCATCAGCTTTTTCTCTTAACAGACATGCTCCAGTCCCTTAATTATCTTTGTAGCCCTCTGCTGGACCCACCAGGGCCAGGTAAGAAGTCCTGAGTTATACCTGTCAGATTCGGGTATGTTACACTCTTTAATGCTGTCAGATACTTCAGTCATTCAAACAGTGTCTCAAAATCCTGCTCTTACTGAATGCTACTTACAATGCTTTCCACAAAAGATCTTCAAAGTGTAGCAAATTCTGGACGTTCAGCTATAAATTTATGTCAACTTGGGATAGTTTGGATAAAAGTCAGTCTCTCATTCCCTTTTTCAAGATATATTGTCACCAAAAATTGGAAAATACTAATTTTTCTGTCTAAAATAAAATAATGTACTGGTCTAACAAGAATGGAAAATTTAGAGTATACCCTAGGAAATTATGTAAACAAAGAAGGAAAAATTATTACTATAAAACACCCTTTAATCCATGCCTTAGGGTGAAATAGATGTTGAAGAGTGTATTAGACTAAAGCAAATAATCTGATTGTTTCATTCCATACCTATTATATATTTAATACAAAAAAAAATCCCTGAAAATAAGCTATTTTAAAATAAAATAAATGGAAGAATATAAATTATTCACCACATCTGAAATTATTAAAAGATTTTAAATATTTTTAAGGTATCTCTATTATTACTGCACAATATAGCCTTTTTTTTCATGGAACAAAGTAATAATTCTCTTGTGATATGCAAGCCAAATAGGGTTTAATTGTGATGGAAACAAGCTGCCTGTATGGAAAAATGAGTGTGACTTGTGCAGATTTTTACCCTTTTGATGCCAGCTCAGATCCTGTCCAAGGCCTTCTAGTTCCTCTATGTATGGACAAGTCCTGCTAAAGCCAGGAGGAATTCTCTTCACGGGAGTTACTCATTCTGTGATCTCAACTCTTGCTTTTTCGACAAATAAGAGCATTATGACTCTGAGTTCTTAGTCAACAATGAACACTATTTGCCTATTGATTCACCCCAATAAATATAGAGGTCCCAGAGAAAAGTCCTGATGCTTTAGGCACTTGTGTATTGAGAAATAGACCCTGTTTCCAGACTTTACAGTGAGAGACAAAAGGTGAGAAGGTAAATAAGCGATGCAGTGCTTTATTCAGAGACTTCCACTGGAAAATGATGTAATTGAGAAGTTTAGTGGTTTATTGGTTGGATGGCCACATCCAAAGAGTTACAGCCGATGGTTTGGTGTCCAAGTGGAAACCGGTAACAAGAGCTGTCCCTCAAGGGTGTGTCCTGGAACCAATACTATTCATGGTTTTGATCAGTGACATAGATAGTGGGATCAACTGCACCTGCAGCAGGTAAACAGATTATATCAAGAAGAGTGTTGTAGTTACCATACTGGAGAGCAGGGATGTCATCCAGAGGGACCTTGACAGGCTTGAGAGGTGGACCCATATGAAACTCATGAAGATCAACAAAACCAAGTGCAAGGTGCTGGACATGGCTGGGGATCATCTCCAGTATCAATACAGAATTAAGATTGAATGGATTGAGAGCAGTCCTGAGGAGAAGGATTTGGGAATACTGGTAGATGAAAAATTGGATGTGACCCCGCGATGAGAGCTTGCAGCCCAGAACACCAACTGTATCCTGGGCTGCATGAAATGAGTCATGGCCAGCAAGTGGATAGTGGTGATTCTTCCCCTGTATTCTGCTCTGGTGAGACCCCACCTGGAGTACTGCATCCAGCTCTGGTGTTCCCAGCACAGGAAATTCATGGACCTGTTGGAACAGGTCCAGAGGAGGGTCAAAAAAATTATCAGAGGGGTGTAACACCTCTCTTATGAGGAAAGGCTGGGAAAGTTGGTGTTTTTTCCAGCTTGGAGAAGACCTTATTGTGGCCTCTCAGTTCTTAAAAGGAGCTTCCAGACGTTTCACTGAGACCTGTGGTGACAGGACAAGGGGCAATGGTTTTAACCTGAAAGAGGAGGGTGGATTTAAAATAGACATAAGGAGGAAGTTTTTATGATGAGAGTGATGAGACACTGGAACAGGTTGCTCAGAGTATAGCTGTGTAGTGTAGTACACTGTAGATACCTCTCCCTGGAATTGTTCAAGGCCATGTTGGATGGGGTTTTGAGCAACCTAGTCTAGTGGAAGTTGTCCCTGTCTGTGGATGGGGAGTGGAACTATGTGATGTTTAAAGATCCCTTTTAACTCAAATAATTCTATGACTCTGTGGGAGAAAGTCCTGGCTCACCATATAGCTTGAATATTTACTGACCACCTCATTAGATAGTCCATATGAGAGTGGACAAAACCCCTTCTCAAGACAAGTCTTTTAATTCTTACGAGTCAGGGAAAGGAGTCTCTTTTCTGTGAAGCAAATATGCTATGTCCGCATTTAGGAAGCAAAATACTGTGGGAGACAGCAGCAAAAATAAGACAAGGTAATTAATGTGCCCATTAACGATTCAGGTGCAACTCATAGGTGTCCTTACAATTTTCAGTGATACATAAACTTATTTTCCTCCCTTTGCTTTTTCTTTTTTGGTGAGACTTGAATTCAAAACGCAATTCCCATACTTATTTCACCATTTAACCTCTGTTTAGCCTGATTGACTCTATGTACAGTCAGTGCTGGAAATAGAGGGAAAAAAAAAAACAAAGTTGAAATCAGTTGTGGAAACTCTCCTGGGGGGATTGAATCATCATTTTCCCCTTGGAATATGTTTTCCATTTATACAAAGGCAAGAAAAACTGTTGTGAATATAATTTTTAAAAATTTTAAAAATGGTTTTCTCCAAGCCAATGAGAGACTTCTGGTTTCAGATTCAGACTGTTGGTTTCTTACAGAGGAATCAATCCCACCTACCTTTCAGTATCTACAGTGCTGATGTCTACTTTTGAGCTGTCATCAAGGCTCCACGGGTAGTCAATGAAAAGAAGTCAGCACTTTTAAGGCATGATTCATCCACCATATTTTAGGCATACTTAGGATGAGATGCAATGCTCCCTAAGTCTGATCACATAAATCTTAATACACTACTGAAGAGGGCTAAGAGACTTACTAGAAATTAATCACAGTGACTATAAACAGAAAGTAAAATGCACCAATAGTTCAGTGGTTGTAGCAATAATGTAGTCATGCGTTTGGAAGGGGTGGTGAAAACTGGTAAGGGATTAAAAACAGCTACCATAAGGATCAGAAGTGCAGAAAAACCTCTCTATGGTGAGAGTCTAGAGAACCTCTTTCTATTCAGTTTTCTAGGAGAAAATTTAAAATTTTTCTTGTTCACAAAAGAGAAATACATTTGCAAGACCTGCCTGTCAGATAAGATACTATATAAAAAAATAAGATCCTCTGTCTAGAGTGGAAATCAATTCAGCTCAAGTAAGTCTGGATTTTAAAACAGTTTATTTTTGAGGGTAGTTAATAAAATGGCTAGTACTAGCAAGAGTATAAAATATGTCTTTTTAATACCTATCTGTATTTTGACTGGATGAAGTCCCAAAATTCAAATTTCTTAATAAAGAAAAAGTCAGGAATTTGGAATGCTTTTGTTTGATTTTGTTATAGTGTAGCATGAATTCAGAATTTCTAGTGAAGCCAGTTCAAAACATGAAGACTTTAAATGTGTCTGCCTGAAGCTCTTCTCTTACCTGAATCAAAATCACACCACTCTGCAGTGTTTTGTGAAGCAGTTTTGTTTCATCAGAGAGTGCTTTTTTGGGGGGAATGATTCATCAAGATTTTTTGCAAATCAGGTTTAGTAGTTGGCCACGGGAACAGCTTGCTAATGATATAATTGATTCTTCATCACTTTAATTCTTTAAATCTGTTTAGGATATGTTTCTGAAATATCCATCACAGGGTAATCAAAAGTTATGGGCTGGTTGTAGGGATGATTAGGTGAAACTGCAGGATCTGAGTTATTCAAAAGGTCAGACTAGATAATCATAACTGTTCTCTGTGACCTCATAGGCTATTCATCTTATGCATTAGGCCTTCTGCATTCGATTTTAAATGTGCTTGGCTTCCCTAGACAGCAAGGGAGATTATTAAATATATGGCCGGGATTTAAAATTCCGTTTTCTATGCCATTACTGTTGCTGATCATTTCAGGCAGTGTAACCTCATCTGAAATTTCCTCAGAGAGGCTAGTCTGGAAGTAACGGGTTGGGAAAGGGAAGATACATAACAAGAATCAAAGTTTTTATAGATTTTTTTTTTTTTTTAACATTGAAGGCCTGCCCTGGTAGTGTAAGGGGTTCCTCTGCGACTTTGTCTCAGGAATCAGGATTTCCATCAATTGATCTGTCACTTACCTATCCATTGTCAGTCATTGGTAAAGGGTGTCAGCTCCAGTAGTTGTTAGGAGAGAGGAACCAAACTAGCGTTAGGATGTAAAGATGTGCTTTAAGCTACAATTACAAATGTTAGCTTCCCTATGGGTCAGATGTAACCCCCATAAACAAAGGCCTTTTTTCCCTACCTACCACTCACAATTTTTGGCTTTCAGTCAATAGCAATTCAAATAAAGAACTGTCAAACAGGGAGAATTGATTCAGAATCCAGCCTGGGCAAACAGAGGGAAATAAGCGTGAATGTGAGCTGCAGGCTAATTTGGCCCATTATCTTCACTTGCCTACGGCTCGTTATTCACCTTTCACACATTTACCTTGAATCTCCTTAAAAAAGGCAACCTCTGCAGCCTTGATTTCAAGTTCCTGTCCCTGCCATTTGGTTAACATTCTCCATGTTGCACTATGATTGCACTCCAGTTTCTTCCCCCACATGCTACTCATCAACCCAATTTATTGACTCATAGAGTTACTAAGGAGATGCTTATCAAGCAGAATAAACACCCCTCTGCTTGCCAACTGGTACTGTGTAAATTGGCTTTGCTTCAGTGTCCAGCCATATTTTAACAAACCCTTGACAGTGCCTCAAAATGCTTTGCTTTGTGTCCGGATTTGCCAGCAGAGCACATTTCTAGTGGCACAAAGGAGGCCTGTATTTTAAAACCCTTTTTTTTTAACCTAATTTCAATACTTTCAATGTGTTTTCATGCTTTATCTCCAGCCTAGCTCTTTGTAGTCTCTAGGAAAACATTTAGCACAACTTCTTATTATCATGCTTTCCAACATCATTAAATTTGTTCACTGATGCACATATGTAAATGTATTTTGTCACAATGACTTTTGCTGGATTGACCTGGCAACTAAGTGTTGCATTAGAGCTGAGCAATTCTGAGTTACTGAAGTATACAGGCAGCTTAGGGAACCTTTTTACTCTAATACGTCGATGGACGGTCGCTGCGAAGTTTCAGTAGAAGCATTGTGTACATTGATTGTATTGATACATGTTTCAATTATCAAACTTGCAAACTCTGGGCACTAAAAGGTCAAATGAGTTATTCCAATGAACAGTGCACTCTGCCATAATCTGTATGTACTTTGGGGATGCAGCAAGGTTTTTCTGAATATCTCAGTGCCCAAGCTCTGCCATTCAACGAGAAATCATATCGTATTGAGGGTCATCTAATGCTTGCATTGTTCCAATACTTTCATGTTCTGTTAAAACACAATCACTGAATTCTTCACAAATCAGAGCACACAAAGTTCGCTGGCACTATCAGGCTGTAGCAAGCCCTTTCCTCTCTCCCTTTTTCTTTCGTTCTTGTAACACAGCTGTTTACACAGAAGAGAGACAATGCTGAGTTTGTTAACAGCTGGCAGTTAGTAGTGATTTATTATGGAACAGGTCTTGAAATGGCCCCATCTCCTTGACGATGAAGAACCAAAAGGCTATGTTGCTTTCAAAATCTTGTTCTGGGACTAGAAGTGGAGCTTGAAGCTGTGCCAATTTCAGACTCATGGAAGCTGCATAGAGAGAAGGGGGCCAATTCCTTAGCTTCTGCTTAAAGCAAAATGAGCTTTGTGAGACAGGGGTTTGTTCCCACCTATTAACATCAGTATGTTGTACTCTACCAGCATAAATTAAAATATCAGTCTTACTGGGACTTGGCATATCTCTTTTCCTGTGCTTTGAAACAATGGAATTGAGTTGACTTCACCTGTTACTCCAGGCCTCCACACTTTAATTCCATTTCTTTTTTGTTATTTCAGTCAAGAGATCCAGGAGGAAAGATACTAATAATAAATGGTGGCATATAGTAGGCTAGTCGAAATCAGCTCAAAGATTCCAGTGAGAAAAGATGGAAAAGTTTCTGTAGAGATTTCCCTAAACGAATATTCGGGGAGAAAAGGGGAATAAGGATAGCAGAAAATAGGGGTAAAACTATTCAATCACAGATACATTCTCACAGAGTGAGAGGTTAGCCTACTGAGCAATAACCCCTCCTCGAGTCATAACTGACTTGATGGATAGATGGATGGATAGGATTTTGCATTTACTGCAAACTCTCTTCTGGAAATGTTTGGGTTTTTTCCTGAAACAATTTCCTGGTGCTATGAGGGAGAGGTTGGTGGTGTAAAATCAGTGAGGTGCTATGCCAGCACGTCAAATAACACTGCAGCATTCTCCATTTCCCTGCTGTGGAGTTGAGAAGTGCCAGGGGGCTTGGGAGAGTGTTCCTGACGTGGTGACCAGTGTGAGGGGACAGCACTGATCCCTCAGTCACAGTTCAGGCAGCACATGGACAGCACCTCCACGCCGTTCGTGCCACCCATCAGGACAGGCGCGTTTTCTGCCAGGATAAAGGAATACACAGAGAGGAGCAACTGAGCAGGTTTTGGAGGAAACTGCTGTTAGTCACAGAGAGGATAGGAGGAGTACATTTGAGCAACCGAAATTGCAATAAGGATCAGGACTCACACAAAGGTTATCCAGGATATAACCTGTATTTTAATTGGAAAATTTTTGAGAAAAAAAGGGTGCTGTAATTGTATAAAGATGTGATGAGAACCAAACTTGTGAAATTTCCTTAAAAATATATTCTATACCTTGGGACATGAGTGCATCATTCAAACGATGATAAAGCATGACAGGAATATAGATACTAATAAATATGTATTTAAATTTCTTTAATGAATAGTTTGATACTTATTTGTGTTTTGCCCAGTAATTTTTTGTGAGAAAAACAGATTTCTAAAGACAGAGATGACTTTACTGAATCAGACCCCTAGTCCTTCTGCATTCCCCCACCCTCTAAAAGGCAGAATAACACATTACTTGGATAATCTTAACATTCAGTCTGGCAGCTAAGAGCTTCCAGTGGGAAACAAACTTATGAAGAAAGCCAAAGGAGACTTCTGTTATCCCATTAATTCTCACCCTTTCCTTTCCCACCTCCTCTTCTGTTCCCTCAGCAGCAAAGATGGGAGAGGCTGGTTACTGCGTTATGGTACCGTGATGCAGTCATGGCCCCCCACATCACCCAATGCAAAGACCCTTCCTCATCACACAATGAACTTGAAGGCAGGCACTGCCTGTAGGGACTGGAAGAGCTGCATCTGCACATGCCACCAGCTCTGTGAGTGTTCTTCTCTTTGAGATTCAAACCCTCAGACACTGAAGGGAACTCTCATGACATTCATCCACTTCTCTCTCTGTTCTTGTTTACCACATACATTTGTCCCTATGAACTGCTACTGCCCTGTGTGTTTAACATTTGAACTGATCTTTTCCAGCCTGTACAACTCTCCACAAGTCCCTTTGCTATTAAGAACTAATTAATGCATCAGTCAACCAATAATCAATCATTTTTGTTAATCTGGTAAGTGTGGTGCTTTATTTAGACCTCTAAGTACTTATTTGCTTTCCAATGCAGTGAAATAAAGAAGGTAAATTAGACTCAAATAGTTCAAAGCACTTCTTGCCAGAGCACGAACCTGCTCTTGTCAAGGCCAACAAGGGTTTCAATGCTGGAAAAGGAGAAGGGGTGGGGGCTCTGTAATATTAACATCTGGGAACAGCAGTGGGATTTTGCAGTCCTATTCCCCAGTATCTTATGCAGGACCATATCCTTCACTGAATAATTTAAGTGACGGACTGGCTAGTATTTCTTTACTCCACCAAACAAATCCACGCTTGGCTTTTTGCCTTGACTCCTTGAAGTTTTATTTCATGCATCCTCAGATTTTATTCTCCAAATCACTTATCACCTTTAAAAAAGGTAGCTTTAGATCTTTATCTGTTTGTAAAGGTGCTAGTTAGTTTTACCCCTGTGCCTATCAGTGGTACAGGAATTCAGTGGTGCTCACTTTACACTGGGATGAACACACAGAGACTCAGGCCTAGAGGCCACAAAATGTCTGGCAAAGTATCCGCTCATGAAAGCAATTTGTTATAATATCATACAGAATAAATCATGGCTGACATATCTGCTGGAGCTATTTTTAAAGGAAATAATTCATAAAGCTGAGAGGTGTGAAGCAGCGAACATAATCTACACTGACTGAGGGAAAAAAAAGTTGTACCTCAGAGGAGACAGAAACAAGGGGTTAGCAACAAGCTCAGAGAGCATTGTTCTGGTGAGGATAAAGATCTGTCTGAAGGGCTTTGTGCTGGTGATATCACTGCTGTGGGAGGAAACAGCTCAGCAAGATGATAAATGGAGAATTATACAGCTTTATTTTTCTCCCCACTTACAAATGACTTAATCATGCAGACAGGATCTCCACTAATTTCCACCGTGTATAGAGTACCTTCTACCGGAGCCAAGCAAGTGTCACCCTAATAACTCAGCTTTTCCCATCCATTATATTCTTGTGTGTCATTGGTATAGATTGCTGTTTGAAGCATTTGGCAATTTGGGATTGTTGTATTTAGAAAAATAAAACAAAAACACACACAGAAAGAAAAAGACTAATTTTGAAATTGAGATCGTTTTTACGCCTAAAGGCCAAATGCAGCAGGTAGGGCTTGATGTTCTCTGTAAATACAGCGGGGAGATGTGGTGGGTTGGAGGAGCAATTAAAATTCAGATGGCAAAAGAGCAGCTTTGGCCATCATCTAAATCAGCATGAGCAGCACCTAGATAGGTGAGGGTGGAAATGGATCGCTGGACTAGGATCTCTGCTCACTCCCACTGCTGGAGATCAAGAAAAATCTGTTTTTATTTTTTATATATTTGGTAAGGGAAGAAATACACTTAGTGACGAACTGTCTGGGTGTTACTTGAATGTCACAGAGATCAAAGACAAATTGGAGCAGAATGCTGCTCATACAACAAGAGGAAGAACAGAAATGAAAAGAAATTACTTCTCATCAAAGGATGTAAGGCAACATTCCGGCTTATATGTTCCTCTAGGGAAAAAAAGCCCAGACTCAGACACACTGTCGTGCCTAGCTAGGGCCAACTGAGTGTCACAGGGACTCCGCAAAGGCAGGAGAGGGCACAAAGAAATATGCAGAAATCATGACAGGGCTCAAAGGGATGAATCACAAACGGAAGCTGGAACAACTGTCACTACAATATATTCACGCATAGTGTCGTGGCTTAATGTCAGAAAGTAATGAGGACAAAATTATAAAATACCAATTAAACATTGCAAATGAGCTAAACAATTCAGAAAATGGTTTTAAAAGCTCTTACACTACTAGTAAAAATACCTTAACAGATGCACAAATGCACCTTGGGATGAATGCATTATGGATTCAGGGCTGCCATTATAACCCTCATAATCACTTTTTCACTTGGTCATGTGCTGTACATCTGTGACTCCTTGGCAAGATACTTCAGTGAGAGGAACTTGCAATTTTAGCTAACCTTTTCTTTTTTGAAAGCTTGGCTGCTGGCTTTGCTCTTTCCATGCTTCAGAACCTCTGCAATGCAACCTTTTCAATAGCATATGCTGCAAAGTGCTTTTTAAAAAAAAAAGTTTCAACCACTAATGACATAAGTATTGGAATCTGATGAACCACAGAACATAAAAAAACTTCCAGCAGTTCTGAGAAGTTTCCTCTGCTTCTAAAGTATGCCTGATTGTCCAGGGTAGAAGCTGGCATCTCCCCCTGGCAACATCACTAATCCTGTTCAGTGAGGAGACAACACAAGCGATAACTAAAGTACACAGGACAAGCCTCCACATTCCATTGAAAGTTGAGCTTTCAAAGTAAAGGCACACAGACATTAGTGGAAAACACATGTTGTCAGGTATGTGACCATGCATCCTGCACTGCAGCCAAAAGCATTGCTAACAAAACCCTGGTGTATGTTGTGACAGCATGGGGAGAAAAGGCTACAGAGAATAAGAGACTTATCTGTCCATGATCTCTTTCCCTTTCCAGCATGGGGAGATTTGATAGTTTTGAAAGTATCTTCTCGCAACCAGCATTCTCAACATCATAGTAATATGTTCTAGCACTTCAAACACTGCAGTGTAGGGACCTCCTGGTATATGGCTTGGATATAGTGATGCAGCTTTTTTTTAAAATCCATTTTAATAGCGTCCAATCAAGCTAAAGAAGAAATGAAACATACTTTTTTTTTTCTGATAGCATTTCCCACATTACTTCTGATGTCTGATTAATCCATCGCTACCTGGGTTTAGGGATAAGGAAAACACATAGAATTCAATCACAGTGGGCAACCTGGTATGTTTGCATGAGGGTCAGAAAGAATAGGTTGATCACATAATTAAACAAATTTCAAAAGGCATACACCGCTCAAAAGGCAAATACTGTTCAATTTTAAAACAGTTAAGATGAAAAACTACCCATCTTCCCACATTTTTAGAGAAAATTAGGGAGTTAATAGAGAGGGTAGCAAAATTTTCCTGGAAAATACATAAATTCTGGTGCTATGTGAACTAGCAGTGTCTTAACATGCTTGGCAAAGTTCATTCAGAAGGTGGGATTCATTTCACCTAACGTGCAATGTCAGCTGTAAGCTGTCCATTTGAGGTGTTCTTTATAGTCAGTGGGGGAAAAAAAGCAATTTTAGGACATGACTGATGTGATGGCTTTGAGGCATCTGCTTTCTGAGATGAACTGAACCATAGAAGTCTTCATTATCTATAAAAAGGACCCAGACACTAAAACCAAAAGTAAACATCTCCTTTAGAAACAGGTTTCCTGTCCTTACTGCCTCAATATGAGAAAAGAATATCTCATAAAGTTCCAAGGCACTGAATAAGTTCCACTTCTGAATAAGAGTATCCATAACATAACAAGTCAATAATAATATTAGATATATCTCAAACTGTTTTCAGAGTAGGCAAATACACTTATTCCATTTTTATGAGAGAAGTGTGACAAAATCCAGCTAGGGTGGTCGTGCAGAAGGTCAGTGCCAGAGGCAGAAACAGAAGCCAAGTCTCCTGCCTTCCCATGTGCTTTTTCAGCTCAACAAACCTGCCCTTAATTTCAGTCTTCTACTTATGAGATTTAACTTTATGGCTCTAGTTAATCTTTCTGATCTTTCCTGAATGTCTCCGTAGACAGTCTCTGAGGGAACATTATCTGCCTTTCCTGCTGATGTTTGGAGCTGTGAATACAATTGCGTCACCTCTTCTTTTCACCTTGGAATGCATCACCATCTCCCACATATCTGCTTTTGGGGCCATTTTTAGAGATGTCCCACCTACTCCTTTCTGCAGCAGAAGCTCAACTAGAGTCTGCCAAGAACATTGACATCCACAGGGCTGGTTACATCATCAGTCTCTGGTCTTCTTTTGAAATACAAAACTGGACACTAGAGACCATCTGGAATAGGGAAGATATTAACTAAAAAAAAAGAAAGTAAAACTGGCTGAGTGGTGAAGTTCTTTCTGGCCAAGACGTAGAATGACAAGTTTCAGAAAACTTTCAAAGGCTTGTCAAGGTTGCTGACTTGTAAAGTTGCATTCACAAACATGGGATTTAGGTAAAAAACCCTCCAGAAACAGAATGCATCATTTTATCTGAAATGTATACAGTTTCGTGATTATATGAGGCTTTCTTAGTTAGAAGCCTTGACACAGATCTGAAGCAGTACTCTGAGACTTACAGCTTCATGAGCTGAGCCAAAGAGATTCTGGGGATTTACAGGGTACACTGATTTTAACAACTTCTGTTCTGCTGCATAGATATGTAAACTCCACTAAATTCAGCAGTGTTCCAACAAAGGTGTGCAGGAGACATGCACATACAGGTAAGATATTTAAGCTCTGCCCCCCAAAGCCATTTACTGATCAGAGGGGTGGGGTCAGTAGTGTCAAGACAGGCAGCTAGTGCAAACCTCAGTGCCCAAAGATGGAGAGATTGCCGTAGGAAAAATCTAAGAATGACGGAAGGCTCTGAGTTGGAAGGGACCCACAAAGATCATCAAGTCAAACTCTTAAGTGAATGGCCCATATAAACCATGATCAAATCCACAATCTTGATGTGATTAACACCGTGCTCTGACCAACGGAGCCAATCTTGGTTAAAATGAATCCACTGGAGACTCCTATCCTCCTGGGGCAATGGCTGTAGGCTTGCAGGGCACTCTACAGCATCTCACCTGGCACAAGGAATCTGTGCTTGGGCAACTGCATCCCCTGTGGGAGGCACTCCACTGATTTGAGAAGGTATTGCTTGACATCTGTCACGCCCATAGTGCCCACATGCAGAGTAAGTAGAGAGGGCGGGAGTATCAGACGAAGGAGGAACGGATTTTTTTAAAAATATACAATGAAGGTGAAGGGTAGGACCCATGCTTCTCAAGAAAAGGGGTTTTTCACAGATTTCTAAAGACAGGAAAAGGTTTTTGCCATTATCATTTCAAATTAACAAGACAGAGGCAAACCAAAACATACTCCCAATCTTAACTGTTGCATTTATAAAGAAAATATAATTCCATTTATGGATTTGTGAATTTTTCTCTTCAGATTTTTCAAGAATGTTGTTACATCCAGACCCGGACACAGTCAGCTTGAGTGGTTTTGCAAAACAAATAAAAAGCAAATTGAGTTCAGCATCATGTCAGTTTGACATACATAAATACCAGTTCCAGCAAGGCTTAATTACAGTTAGGTGGCATGATGCTGAATCTAACTGATCCTTTCTTAGACCAGCTAATCGATCCTGTCAATTGTTTCTGTCTTTCAAATTGTGCTTGATTGCTGTGGAAAGAACATAAACCTCAGTTTCTCTCTTTCTATAAATGAACATTATCCCTAATGTGGTAAGCAGTAAACCTGATTTTCCTGCACAGTCCAAGCGTTTCAGAGAAGCTTCACACATTAAAGATCTAAAAGGACACTGCTGTTAGCTCTTACGTCCTGCATAAAGAATCCAATGAGTCTGAACAATTGATTTGAGCAAGCTGAGCAGCAACATTCTGTTGAAGAAGTTTTTCTCAATTCTTGGGTTTGATTCCCTTCCTTCCTCTTCAAAATATGTGAAACACAAAAAATCAAATCGCAAAACCTGTGAAATAACACTACTTTTAGGGAAAATAAGAAAGCAAAGGAAAGCAACATTTCCAGAATCACTTTCTTGAGATCATATATATAATACTGCAGCTGTTTGAGTATGTATTTTTTATATCAATCCTCCTATATGGAATGGTTGAAAAACTGTGGATTACACTAAAGGATGGCACTTAATTTAAAGAGTGAAAGATGACAAAGCTACAGCATTCCTTTTTAACTTCTTGCAATGATTTTTTAAACCACTGTTTCAAAATATTACATCTGATGATATATGAAAATATGTCTTTTCTGTGGAACTTCGTGTACAAAAGCAATCTAAAAAAAACTCGCAGTGAGGATGTATAGATTTTGAAGGCCCTATTCTACAAAATACCAGGCTTGTTTGCCAAGATGGAAAATACAGTTTTCTACTTTCAGTGCTCATGGGGGATCACACCAATTGCTAATTCATCAGAACAGACTCTTAAGTATGTCTGATGTAATTCTCCCCTTAAAGAGTTATGATGATGACTTAACAAAATGCAATCGCTTTTGCAAACCACACCATTCTAAAACTTGGGGTGATATTCTAGACCCTGAGGGTGGATTAGGTAGGTCACTGACTTCCATACACGTCTGCTACAACAGTGTTAAAAAGAATGGATCACAATCTGGCTTCTCTAACAATCATAGTAAGAAATCAAAATGTAGATTTTACCTACCTTACAAATATTTCACAAACTGTTTAGAGCACAAGTCAAATGTTCCCATGGACATTCTGATTCTCTGTGCGGTTCAGCTCTGAAAATAAATTTTCATGCAAAAATGATCCTGTGAACTAATTCTTACTCACTTCTTACTCGTTCTTGAAACAAACAGAATCATAAATTATTTGGGAGCCATTCAAAGTTGTTTGAATAATAATGTTTTTGTTGTTGTGTAGCATAAGTCACATAATAGTCACGTGGGTGCAGGAGGAACCCTGGTTGAAATTAAATGTTCTAGCACTCAGCTAGACAAGAGCATGAAACACGTAGGTAAGTCACATGCCTGATAGCATGTGACCGTGAATCTTCTTTATTTTGTTCTGGAATTTTCACTTCTTCCTCTCCTGAGTTAAAAAAAAAAAAAAATTAAAAATCTGTGTTTTAAAATGCTTCTCCAGAACTTTAACCTTTCACACACATACTTATACTTAGTTCAGCTTAGCTCATAGCTCTTTATAACAGCACTTTTATGTGCTGCAATTTAAATGAACTTACAGTAGAAGTTTTCACACCTGATATTCCATATCAGGAATGCTGTGATAAAATTTCCAAACAGAATCCATCAAATTTTAGTATTACAAATCAATTACTAGATGGCTGAACTGTGGTCAAGGATACTGTCAGGTGCAGTACTACTCCTAAGCAAGTTTATCTGAAATTTCTGAACACTATATTGGATGAGCTTGATTCCTAAATACGAATGATCAAACATAGAAGCAAAAACCAATTCAGTATATAATGTGTTTTTTCAGAACAACAAACTATGTCAAGAGAAAAGCAGACAAAATAAAAAGAGCTAAAGATGACTGCTTATGTATTACACATGCCCGCATTTGACTTTTTGAAAAGTAATGGAATGTGTGAAAAATGGATCAGAAATAAAAATTAAATCTGAAAAAGGTGATGAACCTATCTGTGTCTGCCATAATAAACGGGTGATACATCCAAATATGTAGCGTGTAAAAGATGAGGAGCTTCTATCCATGTCAGCCAAAGGGATTTGACCTAAACCCTGCTCAGAAGAGTGCCCTAGCCACCTGTTGAAATCTGAACTATGTTAAAGGATCACATTTTCTTGGAGCTGAATTATGGCACAGGAGTTACATGGCCACAGAGATAAGCAGTGAGCAGTAGCAGTGAACAGTAGCTCTGTGGTATCTGTAGGCCCTTATAGTAGGGAGTTCCAGAATCTGCTTTCAAAAATATTCAGGCAAGTTATCTTCAGTAGCTGCCCCAGCACAGAAGCAGTCTTGGAAGCAGAATCCAGACTCCTAATGAGGGCTTCTGCTTGCTGTCTGGCTCTTTGAGTCTTGAATTTATAACAGAATCTGTGAGTTGCCTTTTCATGCACCATAATTTAGTGATTACATTCTGCACTATGAAGAGATGTCTGAAGCATGGTTTTCCTTTTCTGAGTGAAGTGCTGCCTCTAGTTGGACAGTATTACATGAAAAGTAAAAAGCTGACCCACCCACTCCAATTTGTTTGAGGTTTTTTTTTCATAAAAATCAATGTACCAACAGGAAAAAAATTAAAAAGAGAGATAAAGTTTCCAAATGGAGATGTGACTGTTTACACCTCTGATTTGTGTATACAGATTCTGGAGAGCAGCTTGAGGTCAGATACAAACCTAGGGGTTTTCTCCATTCCTCCTCAAACTGGCTTCTGAATCCTGCTCCACAACTGATGATTAACTCACAGATGTATAAATCCTTTGATTTCTCAACCCAAACGCATTAATAACCATAATTACCGCGAAGAAAGAAGTAAATGCTGGTTCTACATTGTTCTGGTTCTCATTATGATCATTTCATTTTATGAAAGAAAAAGAGTTGAAGTGAAGGAAGGCAAGGAAACGCTGCTTCTAGCGCAAGGGGCATTTTAGAGTTAATTTGGTTTAAGAATGTTTTATATTCTCAGACGCAAAAGATGATCTAAGGGGCACACAGTGTACAGTCAGTCTGGGATGTCTGGAGAAAGGAACCCCAAAGGGCAGACAACAAATGCAACAGTGACCTAAGGAAGCACGAGGACTTGGCAGAGCAGCTGCCTCAGGCCAGCTCTCATTTGCGAGGGGCACCGCTTGGACACTGCCTCATTAGCAAGGCAATAGGAAACAGACAGAAAAAACCAACACACGCACAACGACTGCAGCGAAGGAAACCCAAATTTTGTTTTCTACTTACTGACTATGTATCTTCTGCTCAGCTTCAATGAGTAACTTTGGCAGTCATGGAAGTGGCAAAGGGAAGGGACGTGACAATAACAAGAATATAGCAAGAGAGGAAGCAGATGCCACTCCCTACTTTGCAGTTTATGACCAATTACAGGATTTCCATAGTCTCCATGAGGCAATTAAAGAGTTATGCTTCAGTGCCCAATTAATATTCACTTGACATCATCAGTTTACCAACATCTCGGAGAAACAGCCCTGTTGTCCCAAGTCTGAAGTAATTGCATTACAACATGGCAGTTACAAAAAAAAAAAAATCCCAACAACAACAAAAAACCCCCAAAAACCCCAACCCAAACCAAACAAAAATCAGAATTGAAAATCAGAGGCTTCTTGATTTAGAGGGATATTTTTCCTCAGTATCTTTAAAAATGCTGAAAGACTGGAAAGCATAAAGACTCTGCTTAGTAGAGTACATTAGGAATGTTTCTATAATGTGTTTTGAAAACAAAACAAAAACATTTTGAGCAGCAGAGGAAAACTTCAACTGACTCACTGTAGCCTAACTAGTCAAAGCTTTCAGGTATACTCTGGAGAGGAGGGGAGGGGCAAATCCTACATAAATCACAATGTAATTTGTGTAAGAATGTATTGATTTACACTTGATTAAGAGAAGTTCATGAGACCAAATTTATTAGTCCATACTCAACAAGCTTCCTCAGAAGTTACGTGTAACTTTTCCTCCCAATATTGGGAAAGAAGACAAAAGCAGCAATGGCTACGGATTAATCAGACTGTGACTCTAAACTGTTTCCCATTTGGAAGCGTTCCCTGGTTCACCTGATCCTGTCTATCTCTCTGTGCTGAGTCTGGAGGGGCTAAGCTTAAAAAAGACTCCTGCTGCGGGCACTTCCACCAGGCATTGAGTGGTGGGCAGAACCAGCCACGGATGCAGAGCTCAGTGAGAGAATTTGCAGGGCATTTTAGTGTGGGCAAGAGAGAACAGCATCTATTCCCATCCTATCTCACTGCAGATAAGTCTCCCAACACACAAGCCCGCAGTCCCACATTCACTAAAACCTGAAGTTTAGCACCTAGTATATGAAGTTTTTTATTTATTCAAGCCATGATTAACCACTCTGAGATTCTTGAAAGGGCTAGAGCTGCTTATTATTTACTAATTAGTGGGCTACCAATGTTCTCAGGTTGCCTAGGTTACGGTTCAGTTATTGTTAATGCAAGGTACTGCCAGGTTGCTGTTATTGCCAAGAACAGTCCTCCGTTTGAAAAAACAGATCCTCTCAGTGCCCAGCTCCCATTTAGCCCAGTCAGGTTGTGTGAATGAGTCACCCCCGTGTCAGTTCAAGAGGGAAAAAACACTGATAGGTCTAACCCAGTACAAAACTCAAACAACTCAGGTTCTCTCTTTAGCATTTCTTTAGTATGGTTGACTTAGGGTATCTTTCCACTGATGTTTACAGCTGAGTGCTGCAATCACTGGCAGGGCTGGGTTGTGCCCCTTACCAATGCCTATTAAAATAGGGCATCAGAAAACGTAAAAAACTCGGAGGGTCAAAGTGAGGGAACATGAGAGTGGTGTAACTGGGAGAACAAAACCTGAAGAGCAAGGAAGTCTGTGGCAGAGGTGACTACAGCCCATTCCTTTGATTGGTTAACATTTCATCCAATGAATGTCTAATAAAAATGCATAAGGCATCCAGGAAAAGTGGGATTCTGGGAATCAGTGGATTTTGAGGGACAGTTAGCTATTAAGCCTCAGATATATGCCTTCCTTGCTCTTGAGCTATTTTTTTGACCCCAAAAATTTTGCATTATCTGCTGTGAAGTGTCAGGGGTTTCATACGAGCAGTGGAAGTCAGGTCCTCGCTCTCTCTTTCCCTCCCCTCTCTCTCCCCCACTTCTATGTAGTTTAAAAGCCTGTTGTTGTAGGGTACTGTTCAGGGAAAGGAGGGACATGGGTGAAAGTGTGGGCATTTAAAAAAAAACCTGAGTCCAACTTCTGTTGAAAAATTTATAAGGAAAGGATGAAGCAGTTATCTCTCTCTACCTAAAGGCTGAAGGAGAAATATTATAAAAGCTCTCAGTAACATCATGTTGCAGGGCCATTACTAAATTCAGGAGAGAGGTAAGATTTCAGTTCAGCATTTCTGACACCCAATGTATTTGGATAGTCTATGAGAAGTCTGAGCTTGGTAGAGAAAATGAAGACATAACAGAAGAAAGTTCTCCATAATGTATTTCCAAAAGGAAAAAAAGACTACATTCTTGGCTCTCTCCTTGTGAATTTGTTTGTAAAGCACAGGAGTTACAGAGGAAAAGATAAAAAACAGCTTTACCTGGCTGCATTGCTTCCTTTCTAGTGAGGCATTGTGCTGGATGCCATGTTGTACACAAAAATGTTACACAGCAACAGATGGTTTTGTTATATTGTTTAAAGAAAACAAACAAACAACTCCAGGAACCATAGAAAACAGCACAGAAAATGTAGATGCAGAGGACTGACCTAGCTAGGAACCAAGCACCTAAGTCCTTGCATGTCAGTCGCTATGCATACAAGATCATCACCCTCTCTCCTCAATGGTTACAGGTTTCCAGAGTAAGTCACCAAGTCAGCTTCTGAAGGAGCAGGTGAAAGATGTAAACTTCCCCTTTCACAAAGATGGGAAGCTAAGGATGTTTTGGAGAGAACATTTAAGACACATTTTCTTTCCATTTGAATGTTAGTGACCTTCTAAGCAGTTATTCCCATCAGAAAGTATTTGCATCGTGCAACAGACATTTTACTGTGCTGAAACACGAAGTAGAGCCCTACATAATTCTTTCAATGAATTTAAACTTTTAAAGGTTTTGATATTTAACACTTCAAAAAAACTGTTGACCTCAAGTTATCCATTTAAGAAGTGCACACAACATAACTTTGAGTTCCTTTGAGCTCCTTTTCAGCAAACCTTTCAGGAAAAAAAGAACTTATGAAATCCATTACCTGAGCCTTAGTCTATGCTTTTTTTGACAATCAGAGCATGGTTTGTAACATGTAGCTGTGACTGTACTGATGGTCTCTCTGTTCTCTTGCTTTCCAAGAGGAAATCAGCATTACACAAGTCACAATGCAGTGTGCCATCATTTTAATCTTCTTAAAAACTCTAAACTGCTTACCCACTTAGGTTTAAACCATTGGCTGGCCATGTATAATGGATGTAATGAATGGATGAAGAGCATCCTGCATGGAGGAAACACTTAAAATAGATTACAACTCATGCTAAATCAGAAAAGAAGATCAGTAAATATTAGCATAGTTACATTAAAAGTATAGTGTGAAATTCACAGCTATAGACAATGACTCACTGACAACTTACTCGTGTACTTAATCAGACTGAAAAATTACAGATAAAAGAATACAACAAAGTGCACGGTGAGGTGTCAATAGTTTATATTGCTGCAAAACCACGCATGAGCACTTTGAGTATGTAAAAGTATTTGTTTACACTTATAAAACATTTCTCTCTATGCATATAAAAACAACTAACATTCCTTACAGTAACTTCCATTGCATATAAAGATATTTTTAGAAAGGTGAATGCCAGAATGAGAAAACACAGAGAAGGAACTACTGTAAATTGCTTGGGATACCCAGCTGTCATTGAAAATGGCAAGCGTCTCAGTTAGTTTCCAGCATGTCCTTGTAAGTCACCAGTTTAAGTCAGGATGCCTCTGAAGGCAACAGGGCCAAAGTGGTCCTTCCTGAGGGCAGTTCATGCTGTCCTACATCTGGTGTCATCGTTTGATACAGGGAAAGAAAAGCTAGACAGTGGAGATGCATGACATCACATCAGGGTGTCTGGGGAAAAAGGCTTGCTGCAGGGTACTCCACCAGAGGATGTGTGGCAGATTATGGATGTGAGAAGAATGTGGGATGGGTGGAAGGATGAGATCAGAGGATGTGAATGGAGATGGCAGAGGGGGGGTTTCTTGATGGAGAGAATATGAAAACCTTTTACATCAAAGAGAAAGTAGGAGTCAAAGGCAAGATATTTTATAGAAAGGTGAAGACCAAATGATTTTACATATGTATATAAGCTTCCTTTCTTGGAATATTCTCAGCTCTCTTGAGAAAAGTCTTTGTCACAAAATGGTGTGAATATTAAAAATAAAATCTGATAGAAAAGTCCAATAGCACACATTTGCAAGGTTCCCTCTCTACTGCTTAAATGGAGGAATAAAATATGCATGGGTTAGAGTTAGGGAATTTGGAATGAAACTGAGATGAAGACTAGCCTAAGCAACTCTGTTTTCACGCACTACCAGAATAAGTCTCTTTGGATGTTTTTCCACAAAATTTAGAATTATGGCCACACTGGCTTCACTGGGGCATTAAAGAACTTTTATAAGTGTACTATGTTGCCTTTGGTGATGCTTGCCATCTCATACACCTCTTCTTTCCACATTATTTTTCTTGTTCTTTTCTGGTGCTGAATGGTGGTGAAAAATCTCTGGCTATAACCTCCAGCAGCTGCTTTGTGACTACTGCTTCACTCAGAGGGGCCACGTGTTTAAGTCCTGGTGTATAAGTGTTTCGGGTTTAAACACCATAATAGATATGTGATCTGTTTTTAGCCCTTCCAGCTTGGAGGAAGTAGGCCAGGAGCATGGGAGTGTTGAAGAATAAAAAAAGGAATCCATGCTAAATCACTAATTACCTGTCACTGTATTTGTTTTCAGCTTATATAAAAACATGGTGGTATTCCCAAATAATTCATAATGCCTCAGGCGAACAAGGTAACCTTGCAATACTTTGGATAATTGAAACTGATGAAGTGGAAGACTGGAGATGTTTATTTTGAAATAACAGTGTTAAAGTAAAATGCCAAAAGACAGAGAAAAACAATGGGGATCTTGAAAGGAGTGAAGAGAGGAAAAGCATGGTCCAGAATAATCAGTCATAAACACTCTAGCAAACACTTTTATTTTATCTTAAATTACACTTAAGAAACAAATTAAGCAACCAAGGATCCTGTGATTGTTGTTTCCTGGCCTGGATGCATGCTCAGCTGTCATAAATTCCTTTAAATAATTGTGCTTTGCAATGGAAGGCATTAGTTGGCTAGGTCTAAGTCAGCCCGAAAACATTAAAACTCAGCAGGGCAAATTCTGTCCCCAGGTACATACATGAACATCTTTTCAACGGAGTTGTTTTTTTTGTTTTTTTTTTTTTATTGTAATAAAAAGCTTCAGAATGATAAATTTTTTCTTATTTCTTTCCCAGAGAGTCTAAGAAAAATGTATCTTCCTTTTCAGATGTTGTAGTGATGCTGGTGGGAGCTATATAATACACATTACAAGACTGAATTTGGTTCCTTGTCAAAGTGTCAATGTTATTAACAAGAGATAATCTTTTAAAAGTGGTGTTCTTTCCCCAGAATGTGAACTCTGTGACAAGAATATTTGCATTCAAGGTCCGCTGAACAGGACCTTGTCTACTTCCACATCTTGAGGGAATCAGGGCAAAAGCAAACCACTGACGTTCCTTTGCAACACCTTGGTTTATTCTTTTTATTTCTTTTCATTATGATGACAATGGCTGGGGCAAGCTCAGTCTAGGTGAGGAATATGGACAGAGACAGCACGGTGAAGGGGCTGGGACGACAACCTGCAGCTGTGGCACGGGTTGGCTGGCAGGTACCAGGTAACTGGCCACTGTCAATGAGAAGGCAATCAGCTTTCAGATGCTTCAGGTGCTGCATAGATTCATGTAGTCCGATGTTTCATTTACTTTCCTTCTCCGTTCTGTCTTTCCATCAATCAGCAGTGACTTAGGTGCACAGAGTTTTGATAGCATTTCTTACAAAACTTTTCTGTAGGTCACTGACCAATTTTCTACAGGCAGTCACACTAAAAGTATCATAGCTCCAGCACTAGCATTCCAGGTCACATTTGTGCAATGTTGCTTTCTGCTACTCTGCATCATAAAAAGCCAGGCTTCTCCTAACAATGTAGCCTGAAAGAGGACAAACAGTACTCTGCATATGCCTTTTGGATATCTCATAGCAAAGAACAAAAAGGGGAGGGGAGGACAGGACCCTTTCACCGTGAGGGGATGCTACGGTGAGGCAAGAGGAGGGAAGGAAATGATCTCTCTTCCCATTGTCTCTGCATTTATCAGATGACAAGAACTAGTTACAGGGCTGCACTTCTACTCCATAGCTTACCTCTGCATGAGTCACTGTTGGAATCAAATACGGAGGATTTCATAGTTCTCCTTAAAAATATCCCTATATCTAAAATTAAACTGGGGCCAGAGGGCCAGTGGAGGGAAAGGATACAAGTCTTCTGCCACATACTCTGAAGGGGCATAGGAGGAACTCTCCAAATCCTCTAGCTTTCTACCTCCCTATCTGATTTCTTTGAGAAGAAGAGAAGCCCAAACTTCTTTGTATGCTGTTTGAAAACAAACCAGTGAGAGACTCCAAGTCAGAAATACAATTAAATAGGAAAAAAATAAAATAAATGCAATAGCACAAAAAGAATCCACTGACAGAGTCAGAATACAACCTGTCACCCTGTCAGGCAGGGTGTTGGTAGCAGTCCAATTAAATGGTGGCTGCAGTCCTCCTGGAGTGATAGTTCTGTCAAAGCAGTGATCCTGTAGAAAAAGGTCTGGTCTTCACCTGAAGGCCCAGTGGTAGCTCTTATCCTCTAGGAATCCAGCAGGTAAGGACTACCTGTGGTGTTTGAAATCTCAGTTTATATCCAGGATGGAATGCTTGGTTCCTCCCCCCTCTGGGTGGAGCATCTCACAATGGGATAATGCTGTGAGACTGGATGGCCCATTAACAGAAGATATTCCCTAAAGGAGGATGGGTCACGGGAGAGATAAAGAACCCTGCCCCACCTGGTTTCAACAGCTGGCCCATTAACAGGAGATCGTTCAGGAGCCAGTTATCTGTGAGTCATGCGGCAAGGCCTTGGTGGGCCCATTAACAGAAGGCAGTCCGGAGGGAGGAGGCAAGGAATGCCACTCCACCTGGTTTCAACAGCTCCTGAAGATGGTAATAGAATACACTGCAACCCAGGACACTTTGCATTGTGTATTACTATCTTGTTATAAGAGGAATGACGTTCAGTAAAACCAGGACAATTCTAACCCAAGATACTTAAGTGGTTTTATATGCCACTTTAGTGGTTAGGCTTAAACAAACATATAAAAGGGGCATTGGCCAAACCCACAGGCTCCATTCAACAATACCATATTTCAGCATTTGAGTGGGAGTTTCCTGCATGATTTAATAAACACTCTAATCTTAAGATTTAATAAAGGAAAAATTCTTCCATAATCTGCTCGCATGGGAAAAGGTGAGAGGTAATTTGCTGGATCAGCATTGAAAGTGACAAATTTTCTAGCACAGAACAAAATCCTTTCCTTTTTTGTGTGTGTGTGTCAGTGATGTGTGGTTGGTAAATAATACATAAAGAAGAATCAGAGTTATGGTTAAAATTGCACCCTGTTATAAAAATAGAGCTGTCAAGCTGGATTGCTGAGGCTGGCAGAGGGAGGGCATTAGCAGAAGAGAAGTAGATGATTTTTGAACAGCTGGAAGATGTTTTGTGACAAAAAGGTGAAAACTTAACAGTTGTGTGGAAGAGCAATGATGGTGTGAAATTAATTGGTTAGATTCACTACATTTACAAGCTCTGGTACAGTCATTACATTCAGCTGTGATGAAAGAGGATAATGCTGCAGTTGAGACCTTGGTGTTTTCTTTTAGCTGGAGCTGGGTATCGGCACGAGTTATTGGCCCCAAAAGTGCATTTTTGGTACACAATTTGTTGAGCTGTAGTCAAAGCCTCAGCAATAAGTAAATAACTATTCCATCAGAATAATGGCGAAGGACATTGCTAATACACTCCAAGACCATTCACCTCCACGTCTGTTTTAAGTCCTACTGAAGTTGATACTGGCTGGAAAAAAGAACAAGAGCAGTTCTTTCCTTGGTGTATAGTACTGTTTTGTAGTGAGACAGGCACCCAGTGGGCTGCTGGCACAGGAACAAGAGGGAAGTCTCATGCGCAGCTATGGGAACATGCCAATATTCTTGCTCTGAAGATACTCCCTTCTGGTGAGGATTGAGAAAGCTGCAAGTACCTGCTACTCCTGCATTACATATTGTGTGACTAAATGAAGCAAGTAATACTCAAGGGCTCCAAACCATTGATATCCATAGTTAGTTCACTGCTACCTTGGGGGACTGTTGCAGAGTCAGACAGTACTGCAAATGCTGCAGCAGATCTTCAATCTTCCTTCTTCCTCAAAGTAAAAGTTAGGTAGTGTTTTTTCAGGAGGGAAGATCCATGTAACTGATAGTTCTCATCCACCCTCTTGGCTGCGTGAAGCTCCTTCATCAAAGCTCAAAACTAATGAGATAAATCTTAACTTCTTGGATATTTCATTCATACTTCTTAAACAATTGGAAAAAGCAACTACTCATTTGAAACTCATGTTGGAAGATAAAATATTCTGAAGTGTCCTTGAGGCAGATGGAGTCCTGATTCACCCACTGGTGAGAATTTATGGACTTTTGAGGGGGCTGCAAACATCCTTTTCCCCCACTTCCCACTTTTATGGCATTTTCTCAAACTAAAAATAATGAGACTGGTGTCTCAGCTCCTGGAAAAATATTCTGTCCGATGTATTAAATTTCCACGAAGAGAATCACAGTTTCTCTTTAAAGCCAAAATATCCCAGGTGGGTTTAATTGAGACCAAGAAAAAAAGCTGTCTTGCTTTTTTATGTCAAGTTTTTCCAAGTTTTCCACAAAACTGCTAGTCTGTTCTTACTCAAAATGAAGTTGTAGTAAATTTCTGAGTAAACTGAACAAGTGGATGTAAAATATAGCTACTTTTTTGGTGGGGGTTACAAGTCAGATAAGCACAAGGATTGGTCTGAAAACAAAAGTGATTTAATGACATTGTGTGACCTGTGGCGAATTACAGCTTCCATTCTCTGCCTGGGACAGCGTGTGGAAGGATTTTTCCAAAGAATTTTTGAGTAGTCAGTGAATCAGAGCTTGCAGGTAGCGCTCCAAATTCATCGGTGTCCCAATGTTTACGAAACTGACAATTTTTAAGGTCCTAGAAAAACACTGAGAGTGTATTACACTGAAATGAGAATCTCCTCCTGAGACTATCACTTTTCACATTTGATTATTCATGCTGCAAAACAAACTTCAAGAGATATGAATGAGCGAAAAGTTGAGGTCACTTTACATCAGTTGTAAATACCTGTCTCCTGAGAGAAATCCACTGTGAAGGAGTTCCATGGTTTGAAAACACAATCAGCTTTTCTTTCAAAAGGCCTCATTCTTACCTAATTCATAATGAAAGCATTGTTTTTCTTATATGCAGTGGCACAGCAAGAGAACCTAAGTTTTTTAGAACTCATTTGCTTTAATTGTTGCCTTATTTAGAAGGAAAACGCGACAAGATTTTAGCGTTTTCAGGGATGGCTTGCAATTTTGTTATTTTCAAGGCTATTTTTCTAATATTTCCCAAATTATAAACATCTGAATGTTGTTATTTGGCACTAAAGAGACTAGAAGCTGAGCTCATTATGCCTTCAAATTAGGAAGGCAGCTTTACTCACTTTCAATTCAGACTCGGTGACTAATATTAGCACGACACTGAATGGAGTGAAATGGTGTTGTGTGTAACGCCATATTTTATTAAAACAGGAAAAACCTTGACATTCTATGAAATACCAAGTTGAAATGGAGCTTGGGAACACTGGTGTCTGACAGCTTATGCATCCAATTACCGATATGTCACCAGAAATACGTGGGAATAAAATAATGAGATGGCAGTTTCTGTAACAAAGGGTAACATTGTCTTCTCACATCTGGATCACCAGTTTCATGCTATGTATAAATATACATTTTTCTGTTAACTCCTTACAGTCACACAGACCACCAGATGAAAACTCAGAGTGCAGTAACACAGGTGCAATGAAATTAATATGCACTTATAACTACTCTTACAACTACACAGGAACTTATTACAGTATTAATATCACCTTCACAGAAATATGTTTAACTTTAAAGGACATAGTCAACATATTCTTATCTAAAACTGAGGCCATAATCTGATACAAACAATTACATCGAGAGTGTTTTCTCTTTTTGATGCTTTAGAAAGCAAATTTCTTTCGGTCACATCAACTACTTGTGATGAATTTTCCCTCAAAATTTGCTTAATTTTCAGTTGCTCTTGTCAAATTTAAGATAGGACAGATGAAACATTTAAAAGCAGCATGACATGAGCAATCAAATCAAATTGCAAATGAAAATGAGCTGGAAGCTGCCCAGTTCTGGTCAGATTTTCAAATCCCAAGGCCCATTCACTGCAGAGAAAGATGTCTTCATGAGCCAATCCCTTTTTTGTGCTTGCAGGACACCACAGCACTTGAATATATTTAGATGCATACCCAGTTAAGGTGCCTGAGAGTAAAGAGAGGGTAGAAGTGTCCTAAAGCAGATTTTCTCCCTTCATGGCTTTACATTTAATACATTCAAACCTCAGGCCTTCCGCTCTTTTGTGGCATTTATACAGAAATGCCGGGAAAGCAGCCAAAAAGATGTGAGGGTGTGCTTAAAGGCCACAGCACCAGGCTGAAGACCTTTGGGCTAAGAAGACCACAAACACAGCACTATAATGGCAGGCCAGAAGGAAACAGCTATAGGGATGAAAGTCATCCTTTTTAGTGGAAAGATGATGGTCTAGTGAAAAAAAAAGGTGGTATTTTCACAAATTCACACATCTCCGGAGGACGATACGCTGCTTGTGATGGGGCTGTCAGCGCTCTCTGCACCCGCCCAGGTCAGGGCGCTGCGCACACCGTGGCACCACACGTTCCTGAACAGACTGACAGCCAGTCCAGGATGCTGGGGGAGCCCGTGCTTGCAGGTACCTCTGGCCCATAATTCTGTGGCTAGGATATTCTCCTCCCTGTGGGGAAACAGCCCCTCAGAGCTGACTGTGCTGCCAGCAGTTCCCACAGCTCCTTGGCCCTCCCTTGTAAGACCTCACCCTCCCTGACTCCTGAGGAGCGTGTGTGGAGTCACTTTTGCAGAGATTACAGTATGAGGCTTCTCAGATAAAGTTGTGCTTTAATATTTCTAGAGCAGTAGTATGACATTAATCTGTGCAGAGTATCTTGGCAAAACTTTGCCCCTCAGTCAGAGTGCCACATGGCAGGGCACGGGCACCGCCAGCGCTGCCACCTGGGCATTGTACTGCCCCATGTGATGCCCTGCTCCTCCTCAGCCTGACCCTCATCCTGCCTCTCCTCCCCACGGCCTTCACTGCAGGTCACAGCATCCTCCAAACACATTATCTCTGCTTTGGAACCAAGTAAGCTATTAATATGTCTTTGAATAAACAGAAGTGTGCACATAAGGAAATTATGGGGTGGAATTTAGCCTGCAAAGAGTTGTACCAACAATAAAATCAGAGTTCTTTATGGATAACAGCAAATTTGGAGCATTAAGATGTGATGTTAAGAAATCTCCATGCAGAATTCACCTGTGTTTGCTCATATTATCTTAGAAGAGCTGCAGATGTAAGGAGGTGAATATTTATTCTCAAAGTGTGTCTGTATTAGGTTTCCATCACATCCATACTATCATAATCAAACATCTTGCATATATAAAGTGTGTCCTAGTATGTCCTTTGGGGGTTTTTAGAGGAATTATTTCATATTGTCCTTTTGGTGAATCTTACAATATTTGAAGTAGTAATTACAGAATGCCAGAATTAATTTTTCTCCAATAATTATGTGTCTGACAATCCCAAGCAGTTAGTTCATTCATTAAAATTCAGTAATGATTTCTCCAATGGCTTTCAGTAGCAGTAATGACATACATTGTTATGCCCACTAATTTCCATGAAGAACAATGGAACATTATTTTATTGGCATCTAGAATTACTCCACCACACTTTGTTGAATTCTTTTCAAGAGATGATGAAAGGGAAAGTTGAGCAGTCTGGATTGTTTCCTTCTTTTCAGGCCTTTCAATGTTTTGTTACATCAGCAAACTGTTAAATAGACTCTCTGGAATATTCTTAAACTCTTTTAATCATTACATCACAATTGGGATAAGTGTCCTAGTCCCTAGTAAAATTTCTTAGCTATTAAATTCCTTGGGAATTTTTGCATTATAAATAAAGCGTAAAAGTATTCCAATCTTCTGTTTAAAATTAGAGGGATTGGCTGACGTGTTTGAAAGTTTTTTGTTTCTTTTTAAAGATGATTTAGTTATTTAGGTTTTATTTCTTCTTTCAGGACTTTCTAGGGCATCCTATGAACAAATACGATTTTAGCAACTACACTGTATTTTTAGAACTCCGCAAGGATAGCATAGGCATTCTCAGGAGTGTTACAAAATTGAATTTTTTATGCTAGGTGTGGAAGGGTCAGGTCACTGGGTTCCTCCTGCCAGGGAAAATGGTGCAGCAGAGGAATGGAGCAGAATGGGATGAGAGAGAGAAGGGGCCAGCTCTGGTGAGCTGGCAATATAATTGCAAGCTCAGTGCAGTGCAATACATAGTCATGAGGCAGAGGGCAGCCATGTGAGCAACAGGTTAATCCCCTTCACTCATATTCCTTTCACCTCCACCAGCAGCTGCAGTATTCCCATAGCACAATCAGTGTGGGACACAGGCACTTTTTTACATGCTGCTGCCCAAGGCAAGCAGTTACTTTGCCTTATTCTTGCACCTAGGCCAGATTGGATATTTCTGTCTGTTTGGGTTGGTTTGGTGTTTCTGTTGTTGTTGTTTGTTTTGAGTTTGGCTTAGGTTTTATTTTTCGGTCCTTGCATAATATGCAATCATTAGTATTCAAATTAATGATTTATTTCTGCTCCTGCTTACAGTGGTGGAAATCTTTGCCAATGGGCAGCGCCCAGCCTGTAAAAGCACAAACTCTCCCCCCCACATGCCTCGGTGCGCAAACTCAGGATACCAACCTATGGCTACAATTATATCAGCGTAACCAAGAGCATAAATGGTTTACTGGCCTGTTTGCTATCATAACTTATGCAGGAATTGGCACACAGTACATTTAGTTATTTAGCTAATAGATTAATTCCCTAATGGAATCGCAAAGCAAGAGGATTATGAATGCTGAGAATTCTTTTCCATTTCTGCCTAGTCGAGACGCATCAAGTTATCCTTTTAAGTATATTCTGCTTCTGTTAGGCATTTACGTCAAAGCAATTGTTTGCTTTATGTGCCTGTAATTATTATGAAATATGCTGAATTACTAGTCACATTTCCCACAGTCAGGATCTGAGGGCCAAACTCGTTGCCTTTGCCTGCAAAGATGTCACCCCGGGGTAGATGTTACCTATTGCAATTCAGTCCTATTTAAACTGAGTAAAATGACAGCCTTATAGCTCCTGACATGAATGTGTATTCCTTGGGGGATGAGTCAGTAGTGTGGATTCCCAATTCAGAAGAGAAAGCATCCAAATTATCATTCTACAAAAGCTGTGTCTGAACTATTTTCAGCAGATTGCTCACTGGATTCAGGGCAGGTTAAAAGATGCTTCATGAATCTCTGAGATCTAGTTTCCTCACTTGGCGGTAAGGAGCCTTTTAACTTTAAAACATCATATTCGATCTGGAAACCCAAGAATAAACTAAACATTTTGGTCTGCTTTTGTGTTCTCTGAGAATAGAAACAGAACTTTGAATATTGTGATTTTGGTTTGAAATAATCAAGGGTCCTACTCACATCATGGGGATGTTCATTTCCACAATGTTCAGTCAGGATTTAGGGTATTTGACTAGAGCAATTCTTCCTGCAGGGGTAAGATTTTAGGTAGACATATGTTTGGATCAAAAATCAGTTGTAAACTTTTCTTCTACACAGAAGAAAACTACACAGTTAACCACATAACAAAAAAATGCAGTTTTACTTTTGTTACTAAAGTCAGAATATTCAGTCTTTTCATTTCTTATTAATTGAATACTCCATGTAAAAATAAGTTGTTTCAAAGGCAGTCTTTGTCACTGCCACTCATCCAGCTCTATTTGCTACAAGTCTAAGAAAGAGTAAATTGATAAGTGGCTCATTGTAATGTCATTTAAACAGACAAAAAATACTTTACATATTTCCAGAGACAAAAAGTAACCAACTTTTAATTTATTACCCCCTGGATGTAGAAATATACTAGGAGTTAGAAAGCTTTCAGAAGCTCTTTGTTAAAGATTAGCTTACTGCTGTGTCACGGATTGGCGTAGTCTGGGCTATATTTGCTTGAATTCAGGATGCATAATGCTAAACATCTAAAACAGTCTTTCTAGAAGTGACTCCTCTTTCTGCGTGCACCACCAGCAGCAGAACAGCTCAGCACCTTCATGTGGTGCTCCTGGAGTGCTCCTGCTGTACAATCAGTGTGCAGACTGCCATTACCAACACCACTGAGTGTTCTGGGTACTTGTCTACTTTTAACAGGACAGCACAAGAAGATAGACAGGCAGGATCACTTTTGAAACCCTAAGCCACTGGGTATAAATCTGAAGTGCTGAAGAAGGCATGAATTAAATTCAGAATACTCTGAGTTGCACTTTCCTCTGCTAATACACTCCTGTCTAGTGGCTTGATAGGATGATTTCATCAGGAAAAATTCCCAAGCACATTTGCTGAGTGTGAGCAAATAACATGGCTAGTCAGATTACCTTTTTTCCCTAAAAAATAATCCCCAAATTGGATGGGGAGTTGGGGAAAAAATATGGTGGGGGATTTTTTTAAGATTGAAATTAAAAACTAGTGTCTGATTTTGTTGTGGGAAAGATAAAACAACAACCATAAAAGAAACCCAACCCAACCAACCAACCAACAAACCAACCAACCCACCAACCAAAACCAAAACCAAAACCAAACAAAATCCCCTAAACCAAGAAAAAAAACCCAAAAAACCAAAACCAAACACCACCCTCCACCAAACACCCAAACTATCAGTAAGCAGACACATCCCATGATTTAGTTTTTTTAAAATGAAACACTTTAAAAAATGATTTCAAGTGGAAGTTTACGTCTAAAGCTACCAAGGAGGTCGAACAGCGTAAGTGAATGTAGGTAGCTGCAAGGGCGGCCAAATGGGTTTGATTTCTTCACTCATGAGTGTGTCTCTGCAATAGGTAATCAGAAAAAATGAAGGTGCTCGAATTTATAGAATGTGGGACAGAACAACAGTAGGATAATTCAAACCAAATTCCTATATTATTTTCTGTCCTGAGCTCTGAATTCAGCCAATAGATGGCTAAATGTAGTTTTTATTTAATGACAGGTATATTCTACCTTTCAACACACACCATTCTTTCAAATTATATAAGCCTTTTTATCATTCTTCCTAATAGACTCCTAGAAATTAAACTGCCATCTGGCCTACGAAGACATTAAGATATGAGAGAGGAATTTTACCAGCAGAGAAGTTACACAAGGCACTCTCCTCAAGCGTTCTGAAATTTATTGACCTACATCTCTGGTGCACCAGGTCACCTTGAGTTTCAGGGACTTTGAAAATTCTAAAGAATCAATATTTGCAAAGACATGAATTTGCTCTCAAGCAATGACCTGGATGCAAGCACATCTATAAAATCCAGGGATGCTTCACTGATCTTTCATTAAGACATAACAGCGACACATTCTTTGGCCACAGTTTTTTAAAATAAAGAATTTATTGAATAGGAAGTTATTTGAAATTTATTTGGCCTTTAAATTGAAACTGAAGGAAAATGCCACAGGAGAAAATATTGCTCGTATGTGAGGTAAGGAAAAACAGGATATGAAAGTGGTGAAACTGATAGCAGATATAGACAGATCTATTTAGTGCCCCAGAAGCAGTAGATGAAAAACATTGCATTAAATACTCAGTTTTGTATTGAACATGGTTGATTTATTTTGCATTTACAGCTTTCTATAATGCCACGTTCTTGATAATGTGACTTTCTGCTACTCTGAATCCTTTAGTGCTTTTTGCAGCTTTACTGAATGAGAAAGGCAGCAAGACACATTTTGTGACAGTACCAATTAAAGCTTCTCCCTGAAGAGTTTTGCTGGGAAAGCTGTTGATCAACAGGCTGATGTAGTATACAAAAGGCACACGACACTTGTCTGCAGCCACCCTCATTGATGCAAAATGACAGTGAGGAGGCTCTTCCATTACCACATTAGTCACGAAATGTGTTCTGAAATGCTCTTAAAGTTCTGACAGGAGAGCACATTTGTATATCAGCTTCCAGGTTTGTCTTCATTGTTAGAAGAGCTGTGAATTCCTGTCTCAGGGCTCTTCAGTAATGTTATCTATCCCAGATTGAGGATGGCGGGCAAAGATAGGCACTCTCATATTGTTACGAGATGAACATGCAGAGTTCTGCTTTGTTTTCTCACCTGATGCAGAGAAGTTCATCCGACAGTAAAACAAAAAGTACCTCATCTCCACTGTGCTTCTTGGCTTCACTGTGTTAACAGAGACTCAGATCTCAATCCCAAATACAGCCACTGCTGGGATTTGTGGACTTCTAACTTTCAGTTCAAAAATATGTCCTGACACATACTTTTGGTATTTCCCCCACCTTAACTTAGTCTAAGGGTGAAAAGCAAGAACTGACAAGGCTGAGCATCAAACTGTCACTTGGGTTTTTGCAGGAGGTTGAGAGAGGTATAGATGTCCCAAAGTCAGATACATAAATCTTAATAACATCCTTATCTTTTCATGGGCAAAAGAGCAGCAAAGTAATTTCATTTCCAGATAAGTTTATGATATATGAATAAAAAGAGAAAGAATGAAAATTGTCTAATTTGTCTGAGCTGTATAGACACTGGACAAGCAGGGGAGCACTCTAGACCATATGGATTTACAGGCAGCTTGCAACCAGCCCGAAATCTGTTGACTGTAAATCCCATCTGCCTTCATGGCAGGTAGAATTGGTGTATTTTCAGGCAAAATGTCAAGAGTGCTTCTGCACAGCCCTCCACAGCCATCTACTCTGCACAGTGCTGCAGCAGCAGTCTCCCCAGCTGTTCCAAATCTATCTCCGTAAGGGAAAGAAAATTGCTTTTCTGTGTGCTCTAAAGCTCCTGATTTATCTACAGTTTTCTTCCGGGGACACTCCAGCTGGGTCAGCTTCAAGCCAGCCCTGCAGTCTACTTTGCAGACAGATAATGCAGACGGGAAACAAATATGACTTTGAGCCCGTCCTAGAGATGATTTCTTCATTGTATGAACACAGCCATAGTCTCGCTGAAACTGCAGACGAAATGGTAGCTGTGATGGTTGAAAAGCACTACACAGAATAAAAGTCTGAAAAATCCATATTATGAAACTAATTTGTAGTTAGGTGGCCTCATCTTTGTTGTGCTGCAGACTAAGGTGTGCCTAGAGGAAGGTTTCTGTAATGCTTCCAGCATTGGACTGTGAGCTGCTTGAATTCCACAAACACTGGGAAAGTCACATTTCCAAGGACACGGGTAGTAATTAAAACTGGGATTTATTTTTCCTAAGTCTAAGGTAAATTTCAATCTAATTTTGTAACCTTGGGCTCCTTTTGAAGAAAATTATATGTAGTGAACAGGTATCTAAAACGGGCCAGCTGACTCCATCTCCAGAGCTGCTTATCTCTCCTTGTCTGACTTACTTGTCTAACAGGTGCACAAGAAGCATATATTTGATGCAGATACTTAATTTTTAAAGTCTAAACTTGAGGAAAAATCACTCAGTAAATATTGCTGGTCTATAAATTTTCATTTCGCCACTGACAGATTGTACTTTAGCAACACAGTTTCTTTGTGTCTTAGTTTCCTCATACAGCTTCCTTTTCTGAAGGAGTTACCTCTCAGTTCCCAAAAAATTTAGAATGGCTACTGTTTGTTACTAGGTGTACATACAGCTCTTAAAAAGGACACTTCTGAACTTAATCAAGGTTTCTAATTGCCATCATACCATAAAAGTCACAGTACTTAGAATAGTTATTTTGTTGTTATTCTATTAATAAGCAACATAAATGTAGAAAAGACCCACTGATTCTTTGCTGGTGTTTCTGTGTTATGCATTAAAAGTCCACAGAAAAAAAACCAAAAAACATTTCAGTGGAAGCCTTTTTGGTTGATAAATTCTTAAATGCAAGAAGACTCTTGTCTTTTTCCATAGTGTGGAGGCATTATACACATACAGCTTGTGGTACAAAGCAAGAAGTTAGCAAAACCAGTAATTAAGCTGAAAGAACAAAAAAAGAAGTGTATAGTTTGCGAGTCATAGAATATAGGACCCAAATTCTGGGGCGGGGTATTTTATCTGGAAGTTTTTTGAACTTGACTCCCATCATCATTAATGTAAGTCTGTGCTCTGGGGGATAACCTTCAGCATTGGAAAAAGTACTCGGAGGTCTCTGCTGCTCATCTTTTTCAGAGGTGTGATCTCTGTGAACTCACGTGCATGTTTTAGTATTGGTGATCACAAAACAGAAGGTGTACACAGATACTCACAATGGATTACTACCTTCAAAACAAATTCCATTCATCATCCATTCGCCTTCTGTTGTAAGAGGAAGATCAAGTGTAGATTCTTATTATTGTTTGCACTAGACTATGATCTAGGGGTTCAGGCCATCACTTACAACATTCCTAGCCTGCCTTCTAGAGCATGTTGTATAGACAGCTGTGGTGGCAATCCTGTGGTAAACAGGAGTTTCAGGCTAACACAGGTATACGTATGAAGTATTCCACCTGGACACTTGCACCAAAAACAAGGACTTCTATTTCCTCTGTTACCTTATTATTACCCTTTCCGGTCATAAAATTTCTCTCAGCATTTGTCTTAAAACAGAAAAGACAAAGACAGAAAATCTTTTCAGGCGGCCTTGAGAAAACCAGAAGATAGTCAGGAAAACAAAGAATGATCCTTAGCATTCACAGTACTGGACTTTCATGAAGGTTGTTCTCCCACATGGCTCTGCTTCCTGCCTACAATTCTGACTCTGCAGAGATTGCTGGAAGTGTTTAGTTGAATTTTGAATGCAGGAAACATGGTTGCTCCATTTTCTTCCTCTGCTTATTTGGGAAGGTTGGAAATATGGACCTAAAGATACTTATTTGACCTCCTCAGAATTATATCATGTTATGTAGAAACTGAAAATAAAGGAGATTATTATTTCCAACTTCAGCGACTCCTGGTAAAGCTAATCCAAAAAGGCTATTGAAAACAAGTAACTTGCTCCCTTTCACTGAAAAATCATTAACATCAGTGCACGAACCAAAGACCAAGCCAAATGGCATCATCTTTTTCTAACATGTCCTCTGCATAAGATGCCAAGGAGGTTTGTGCCCAGAGAGTGAATGTTCCTACAATGCTGTGGGGTCCTGGTGATCCCTGTCATTCTAATGGACCATTAAATTCTGTTACTAATGGGCACACATTACAAAGCCAGCTGTAAGGTATTATGAGGTTAATAATGGTCTCTAAAGGGCTAGACAGTTACTTAGATAATAGAACCACCCTGTTCTACAATAGTTAAGGTTAAATAAATAAAATACAAAAAGTATTTTGAAAGCAACATGAATAAAACTGGCTTCAAGGCAGAAGATAACCCATAACTGATGACAATTCCCTTTGTGTATTATTCTTCCATAATGCCTCTCTGCTGGAGAATTTATTGTACCTTTATTCTAAACATTTGGTGCCAGATCCACCACTGACAACATGTTGGCATCTACAGGCAGAGAAACAATCTTCCAGCATAGAATTTAACGATTTCTAACGGAGTGTAGGAAAATGCAACTTTTCAATATCCTGCAATCAAAAGACATTCAACAAAAGCTATGTAGGCTGTGAAAGAATAAGCAAAATATGATCATCCATATTCATGAAAACACATTAACCCACTTACCTGGGGTATTCAATTATTTCCCTACTTATGGATAATATGAAGGCTAAATGAGTCCTATAAGTGTCAAGATGAATTTAAAAAGTGAGTAAATTGCCTTTTTATGTCCTGGTATTAAACAGTGTCCTGCATGCATGGCTGTCACTTCAAAATTGTTTAGTTTTCATAAAAGCTCCAGCTATTCTATTGCAGTACATGAATAGGAAAATGGAATGCACAGGATACTATTGAGCAGTTAATGACATAGATACTTTATTTGATTATTCAGAATAATGCAAAAATGTTTGGAGACCTCAGAAGAGACTGGTATAGTCACAGCCAGTTTGACAGTGATGGAGGGAAGAAGGGTTTGTACCTATTGTGTGTAGTAGTATAGAGAGAGCATGGACAGAGGTAAATACTTCTGTAGTGTTCGTGAATTCAAATGTGCAATTCATATTTGTATTGTTTTCCATCATACATCCAGGAACTCCTGGTCAAATATTGCATTCATACTTTCTCATGAAATACCTTTCTGTTAAAATGTTTTGTATAAAAAAACTTTGAAAGGCAAAGAAAACCATGAACTACCTGGAGCATGCAACCTAAAGAAAGTAGACTTTGACTGAATACCTACACTACTAGAAAGTTTTAATTTTTAAGATATGTTCCAGTGACTCAAACACCACATTTACAAGCACCTTTACTGTCCTGCTGGTGCCTTAAAGAACCTAGAAATAAAACAACACACTTTTGAGACAGTATTAGTATAGGAGGTAATACACAGGCTGGTCTTTATTGGAGGCTTCCAAGGGGCAGATATGAAAATGCCCACCCCTGCACGGGGTGAATACAGTTTTATAAGTTTAGCAAATTAGTATAATTGACAAGAATCCCCAGTTAGAGGCACAAGTGATGAGGTAATGCTCCCCTTTTGGTTCCACCTCTTCTGTAGCCCCTCTCTAGATAGGAACTAAACATTGTTTATGAAAATGTGACTCGAAGAGCTGGCTTCAACCTTGGCTCCCAGGAAGAACCAAGATAGGCCTTGGAGCCCCGGGGTTTGGAGCCTCTGGAAGGTGTTTTGTCTTTCTGCCTATCTGGGTAGGGAAAAGGTAGGGAAAAGCACTGGAGCTGGCTAGGAGCTATGTAACTATACAACAATAGTCTACAGAGCTACGAATATGTATGAAGGAAATACAAAAGCAAAAATCATTCTGGCATCTCTGCGATACATCTGCATAGCAGTACACAGAAACCTGAGTGCCAATTATAGGCTACATTTTGCTTTAATAAGTGAGAAAATCATTTTGGCAGCGGCATTACTGATCCAAATAACATTACCTTTGTATGCCTCTGGTCGAATACCCATGGAGGACTGCACAGAACAACAGCAATGAAATGAGCTAACCTTCCACATAAATAGAGATGATTGGAGAATGTTCTGTCGAAATTGTGTTAATCGGAATGTGTCCTTTTAATATTACATAGAAAAAAGAAATTTTTATTTCATTTGATTCCTTACCTCCCTGTTTTTCAAATAAACAAGATAAGAAAAGTGTGTCGGCATGTTTCTTGGGTTTGGTTGTGGGTATTTTGTTTTGTTTTGTTTTGCTTTGTCTTGTTTTTCTAAAAAATGAATATTTTGATTTCAGATTGTCATAAAGAAATGATGAAAAACTTTCAATGAGATTTTTTTACAAAAGGTCCTATGAAAACAATGTTTGTATTATTCTGGCAGCTGCACATCTTAGTATAACCTGAAGAAAGTTTTAACAGATTCTCTCCAGTTTTCTCTTTCTTTTTGTATGAGAATGATTTTATCTTTCAATAGATAACTAACCAGCAGAAGCAAATGACCTTTGCAAGGCAGGTTATAATGCTAGTACAGTACTAGTTGAATATTATGGTTTGGTAACTTATTTATTTGCTTAGTTTTTAGAGGTAAATTATTGAATTTGCAAACTGTGGGGTTTTTAAAAATCAAAACCATGCTTTGCAAATCATACATAATAAGAAAGATTAAACACATCCCCCTGGGTTTCATTTTGAAATTTCTGAGTGAGGCTGCATTTAATGCTTCATGAAGTAGTTTAAAAATGCTAATATTTTCAATGGAAGCTGAGAAAGGCTTGGTAATTATTTTATGCAAGTTAGTAGAAGATAGTTCTGCCACACTTTCTTCCAGTACAGCATATGGAGAGAAGTAATGCATGATAAAACTCAGAATAAGGCTTTTTATAGCAGCAGATTTCTTGCTTTAATGATAACAACATTTTGGGGCAATTTGTGGAGGCTTAAACATAAACACTTAGAAAAACAAGTCATATGCTCACAGGACCTGACTTTCCTCTCATAGCAGTTTCGTGCTAGTGTACCCTAGTTTTTTTCAGACACAACCATGAAGAAAAATTCAATTCATATTTCAAATATAGTGAATAAGGACGAATTAGAAATAGTTTTGTCGATGAAGAGATTCTTCTGTTATGCTTGTAAAAACACTGATACTTAAGTGAAAGTCTGAGCAAACTGTCAATAAGGCAAAGAGCTCCGACTGTCCTTCACTGCCTAACTCCAATTTACTCCAGTAAATTGACATGAACGTGTCTCTTGGGGATCATCAAGGAGAGAGGATTTTTCTTCACAGCTCATAGTAAAATAATCTTTTCCCTCCTAAGTCACATTCATTGCTGTATTTTTTGGCTTTTTTTTCAAGCACGGGCATTTAAAGGATGTTATATTAAGACACTAGAAAACATATCATAGGAGATTGATATATTGTGATTGAGGTAAGGAATGCTAGTACCTACTCTGGCTTTAAACTAACCATTTGCAACAGCTAGTCATAGCTGTGCGCAAGTCAAACGGAACTAAACATTCAAACACCTAATTTTGAGTAGCCTTTGAGATTGTTCTGCTTTGGGACTCAACGGCACTGACAACTGAAGTGACCAGAAGACAATGGCATCCTGGCTCGGATCAAAAAGAAATGCGGCCAACAGGACTTGGGCAGGCATTGTCCCTTTGTACTCAGCACTGGTGAGGCCACACCTCAAGTGCTGTGCCCAGTTCTGGGCCTCTCACTGTAAGAAGGACACTGAGGGGCTGCAGCGTGTCCAGAGAAGGGCAGTGAAGCTGGTGAAGGGTCTGGAGCACAAATCTGATGAGAAGCTGCTGAAGGAAATGGGGTTGTTTAGCCTGGAGAAAAGGAGGCTCGGGGGAGACCTTATCACTCTCTACAACTGCCTGAGTGGAAGATATAGCCAGGGGTGGGTCAGCCTCTTCTCCCAGGTAACAGGTGGCACGACGAGAGGACATGGCCTCAAGCTGCACCAGGGAAGGTTCAGGTTGGACATCAGGGAGAATTTCCTCTCTGAAAGGGTGGTTAAGCATTGGAAAGGACTGTCCAGGAAGGTGGTAGAGTCATAATCCCTGGAAGTCCTAATGAAAAGACTGGACATGCTACTTAGTGTTGTGCTTTTATTGGCTTTAAAGGCTTACTTGTGATGCTTAAATTATTGCAACCACTTACAGGGCTATTAGAAATCAGGATTTCCCCACTCAGTGGGCAAGAGTGACCCTGACCCTGAGGTAACAAAGGAGAAATCTTAGTAAAAAATTTCTATTATGCCCACATCCCTATAAAACCTTTCCTTGACACTCTAAATTATATTAAACTTCTCCTTTCATTTGTACCTAATTCTGACTTAGTCTTCTTTCAAGGACAAGGCAAACCCTCAAAAATAACAATAAAAGATTTAAATAACAGTCAGGACATCTCAGCTTAGAATCTCCCGGCTGGTAATAATGGCATGGGTAAGTAGCCTGAAGCGGTGTCTAGAATTTTACACCTCTCCTAGGCACTTATTTATTTCCAGGAGTGGTCTGACGCCTTGATACTTATTGCTCTAGCAAACAACTCCATTAAATGGTTCTCTACTGCTCACGTTTTTATCAAACTGAACTTGTGGGTTTGTGTAATCAACAACTGCTTGTGGTATACAATTATTCAAAGGCAGGACAGTTCATTTCATGCTCACTAATTATGATTCCTTTCTTCAGCAGAGCCATGTCAGATCAACAATGTGCCAGCATAGGGAGTAGAAATAGCAGCTGAGAATTCGATATCACCCATTGTTATCAAAGAGTTAATGAGATTTCGCAAAGCAATTGTAGTGTAGCCCTTGTTTTACAAAATGCTTTTTAAAACTATGCTTCTGTTTTTATCACAAAACTCACTTGCTCTTTTATTTCTTTTGTCTCATTTTAGGAATAGAGAAGTGAATGTAGAAAATTATAGCATATAGCGAAGACAGTTGGTTATTTTCCTCATAGCTCTTGGAATTTCATATCTTCAGCTTTGTTAATTCCAGTCTAGAATGAGATTTTACCTCTCAGAGGTAAAATGTTTCATGACTGAAAGACAGCTCTGGTTTCTTGTACATCTTTCTCTTTCAAAGCCGAATGAAGCTGTTATGCTAGGTGGTACGTGAAAATTTGGTGTGAAGGTTTTGGAGCCTGACAGCGTTCTCTCGTGCCCTTAGCCAAAGAAAACTAGTCTAAATTGCTAGCAGACTGAGATAAGAGTCATGTAGTGAATAGAGAACACTGGAAGGTTGTGCAGAGTTACCTTTAATCAGATTTCACCCCATGCTAATGTGGTTTAGTTCATCTCCAAACAAGACATCACTCCAAGCAGGTGCATTTGCACAATAATGAATTGACACCTTATTGGAACGTTAAGACTATAACAGGCCAGAAAGAATGACGGATTAGTTGGACTGGGAGATCAGCTGTGATAGTTTCAATTGACTTATTTTCCAGGTGGCAGTATTTATAAAAGTCACTTTTCAGCATGAGGCATTCGGCCTTGCCTTGATTGCCTGATTATTCCTGTGATTTATATATATTTCTTTCTGATAGATGTTGCAGCAAGAAAAAGTGCTAATACTATCACCTAACATAAGTTTTTGTATAATGCCATACAAAAAATGGCACAATGTGATTTTTGGCATCAAAACTGTACCAACTAAATGACTAGGACATAACTTTCAAAAATACATTAGCGGACAAAGAAAATTATAGAATTATAGAATCATTGAAGCTAGAAAAAACTCTTAAGATCATTGAGTCCAGCTGTTAACCTAGCATGGCCAAGTCCACCACTAAACCGTGTCCCTAAACACCATGTCTACACATCCTTTAAACACCTCCAGGGAATGGTGACTCTATCACTTCTCTGGGAAGCCTGTTCCAATGTTTGACAGCCCTTTCCATGAAGAAATATTTCCTAATAATGAATCTAAAGTGTCTCTGGAGAAATTTGAGGCTGCTTCCTCTCAACCTGTCACTTGTTACTTGGGAGAAGAGACTGACCTCCTCTCAGGTCCTTGTAGAGAGGGACGAGGTAACCCCTGAGCCTCCTTTTCTCCAGGCTAAACACCCCCAGCTTCCTCAGCTGCTCCTCTGTGGACTTGTTCTGTAGACCCTTCACTGACTCCAATGCCCTTCTCTGGACACTCTCCAGCACCTCAATGTCTTTCTTGTAGTGAGGGGCCCAGAACTGAACACAATATTTGAGGTGCAGTCTTACCTGTGGTTCTTAGACCAACAAGTTTGAAAGGGGAAACTTAATAGCTAAGAAATATTTAATAAGAAGAAATCAGAAGCATTTTTAGCCAGAGATGGGGTTGGCTGAAAGGTAAAATAGGCACAATAGCTACTGTGCAATTAAAAAACCAAGAATTCTAATACCGTTTTGTACAGTGTGTTCATAAGAACACCACAAAATATTCCAAGGAAGAAAGAGCAACTTGCAGAAAGGATGTTCGTAGGTTTTTATATTCCAAGACATCTGGCTTTCTTCATAAATTTGGGTATGTCACTTATTTTGCCCGATTCCTTACTTGCTAAGGATATTATTTTCCTATCCACAGGGCAGCTGAGGGGAAAAATGCCATTAGTAGTGATTAGGAATTTTAAAATTTGGATGTTATCATACAAGTATCTAACTCCTTAGTTATCTATTAGTTCAGAAGGAAATTAGATTTGGGAGATGGCTTTGTCTCTATCTCAAACCTATAATTTAGTAAAAATAATGAAATACTGGGACTTGGGTGGCTGACTGAACTGGAGAATGACATTATTATCAACTCAGTTTCAGTGAAGGAATTGATGCTCACAAGTGTGACTACTAAAAAGTGTTTTGAAGACTATAAAAACTAAACTTTGAAGCTAAAAGAGGATACTACTTTTGTGCTACCTTAATGAAACAAATATTTTGAGAAAAACAATACATTTACTCTTTTGCCTATGGAATAGCTTTGATATTTGAATTCCTTTCTTCTCACATCTTGACTCTTACATTCAAATACAGATCAACCTCCCTGTATGTCAGTCAGACACTAAAGGTAATAAGTACTTTTGGCTTGAAAGATTTTACTGTGTTACTCTTTTTAAATAATTCATTGACACCCTTTATTGGAAGGGCATTTTGTTATTCTTTAATATGAACACCCACTTTTATGAATTCTGAAATTCCATTGTTATTTTTTAATTTAGGATGAAATTTCTATCCAAACATTTTATTTATTAGGCAAATATTAAAATAGGCAACTATTTCACTCATTTTCTCACACATCCTGTAAATGACAAGAGAATCGATCTCCTCTAGAGAAGAATCCTCAACAGTATAAAAAGCTGTAAAATATTACATTTTTAATGAAAATCCTTATAGCACCTCTACTCAGTGATATGAAAATATTTTGGAAATCCAAGGAGAAAATGAATTGTAGTCTATCAATACGTAGAATAAAATAGTTGCCCCTTGCAGGGTCTTTGAAAAAATATTTTCATTTTCAGAATATTCCAGAATTAATTCAGAACAGATGCCTGATAGTTATGAAGAAAAACTCAAATGGATCAGTGCAATAAAAGCCTTGTGCACCTGAAAGTTAAGAGCTACATTGACATTCAGGTACAAATTGAAAATACACGGTCCCTTAACTCACATTTAAATTCCTAATTTCACATACTGTTGAATAGAGAAGTTAAAGAGGAGTTAGGAAATAAAAATCTAAAGATTTTGTTGAAGGTGGGCCTTTAAGCTGAGCCCTTCTGCATGGAGCAGAGACAGTACTCTGGGAGAATGGCAGATCGTAGCATGGTTTGGATTCAGGCACGTGTGTGACAAACTTCCTTTTGGGTAAGTGCTTTTCATCCATCAGTGATCCTTCTGTAAGGACAGCAAAGACAGTATGTGCAGCCCAGGCTCCTCCAGAAGATGGGATTATTCCTGAACATTCTCCCACATGTAGGCTTGGCCAGTAGCAACTCCAAGGGAAGTCAAAACAAGAAATACTGGACAAGGACCTGCATGATTTACACATACCTGCCTGACAGTGTGGCTGCACCATCATCTTCAGTTAAAGAACAGGAAAACTCAAAGGTGATTCTAAAGATGTACAGGAATATATCTCTGCATATTTGGAATGCATAAGTCTGACTTTCTCTTTAGGGGTACCCACGTCCTTCACTGAAGAGGGCTTGGTTGGTTTTGGCTGTTTGATATTTTTTTAGCATTCTCCTAATAGTGATTTAGTTTTTTTCCGAAAGATGTTTTACCCCAATAGTGTGAACAGACTTTGATGAGCAACGGAAACACGTATCCTCTCTCTTAGCCACATGCTTTACCTATTTGCATACTAAACCATGCTCCTTAACACTAGTTCTTTCCATTCAGTTCCATGACAGCTGCCTTCTGGAAGGAACATGAAAGAATTCTCAGAGGAATCATTCTCCAAAGTTTTAGTCATACTGATTTTTATAATGCAGTGGAGAAGATGCATACTATTCCAAGGAAGTTTTGAAAGAAAAGAGACAGCCTGTGTATTTGGAAAGAGTGTGGTCCTGGGGGTGTGCTTAGTGCCCCAAACGAGCGTTAGCAGCTCTCAGCAGCGTATAATCATAAGGCAGTCACAGTGCTACTCAGCTCAGCAAAAGCTACGGTTCCAAAAGTACAATTTATAAGAAAATTCAAACTCAAAACCTGTAGCACCTTGAGACTTTTGGTACCTTCAAGACAGTCAAAAAAGGAGTTGGAATACCTATATTCTGGATAAAGACAACTGAATTGTGCCTGATTCCCACATTTGCCTGTGTCCATGGCAGAGGGCGTTGGGACTAGGTGATTTTAAGGTCCATTCCAACCCCTTAAGGTTCTATGATTTGGGGCTTAAGATAGTTTCTGAGTCTAACCCTATTTATACAATTTTATTGCTATACTTCTTAAAATTATTGCCTATGAATAATAAGAGAGGCAAATCTTATGTAAGTAGTCCTGTCATTTCTTCACGAATCCTCTCTCAGTGGGAAAGAACTGAACACATTTGGTATGCTGTGCCATGCATTAATAAAATAAGGGATTGATTTTGAGAGATCTGCCCTGCCTCTGGCTTCCTATTAACTTCCTGAATGACTTCGGACTCTCATCACTTTATTTGGATTTTCTATTTACATTAAGCTGAAAATAATTTTGCTGCAATTCTGTTGTTTCAGATTATAGCTATTTCCTACCTAATAAAGTGTCACAAATGCCACTCCAGGAATTTATCAAATTATGTAAAAAGTAATCTGTACCCAAATACTACATCTGCTATGATTCCACAATAGTCTGGTCTGCTTTGGAATTAGAACCAGATGTAGCATTACATTGGAAGGGAAAATCTGACTGCTAGGGAGCGGAGTAGAAAAACCAGGATTTTTCACCATTACCGTCTGCTTTTTAAAACTTTGATGTATATTGGTTTGGTCCTTAAGGGTTTTAAATACTTTAAATTGATAGACTTTACACTCTGAAGAACCTGAGGTGTAGGTTGGTATTTTCAGTCTAGGATTTTGGTTTAAATAGGTAAATATTCTGGAATAGGTTTCTGTGAATTATGACAGTGGGAAGAGATTTCAAGTGAGTCATCTGTAGTAGTTCATCCTCCTGAGTTATGGTAGAATTGAGGCAAATATTACTTTGTAGTCCCAGGACTGACAGTGAATATTTCAAACGAGTTAACTTTAGTCAGACTCCTTGCGATTGATTCTTCTGCCAGAAATAATTATTAGGCATCCTCTATGACTTCGTCAAATTCTCCCATGCCAGGGCACCACTCCCTTTCATGTCTCCTAACATAAGATACTGTCTTGTGACATAAGTTTTCCTCCTTCTAAAATTGTAATATTTGTATTTTGAGGGTTTACAATTAATTTTTTAGGGTATTCACATTTTGATATTGCTTTGTTCTCTTCTCCCACATTCACAGATGAAGATTTTAGTATCTTAAGAAGCTTTCTGCTCTTCTTTTGATTTTCTGCAGATTTCTATTCTCTTTGAAATGCAGCATCCCAAAAGGTGGGTATTATTTCGTGTAAAGCCAAAGCAGCACTGTATATATACAGGCATTCCCAGCAAGTTTGACTTGCTGTGATAATCCTATAGATACAACCCAATAGTGGAGCTGCTTTTTTCATGATTGCTGATTCATCTCTAGTTTATATGTTCTTTAATCTTTACACGCTCCCTGATGAACCCAATTTAAGTGAGTTCTTGAATTTGATTACTCAGCTGTGTGAATTTATTTCCATATGTCCTTACTGATTCTCCTCATTGATTGTAGAAACTTGCTCTATTTTAAGAATATTCCATGTTTTAACCCTAACGTCCGAAATAATTTAGATACTTTTCAATGTCCACTCTGGCATATAAAAGTTATGTACGTTTTACAGAACCCTCCAAATCTTCAGTGAAAGTTTACTACATGTTGGTAAAATGTAGTAGTTTACAGGACCCTACATCAAATTTATCCTTGGAATATCAGAACTACTTTATTTGATTACTTACAAAAGTCCATGCTTACATTATAGGATTTCCAACTAATTCCTGTATGGCCCACAACCATATAGAAGTTTCAGATTTTTCCTAGCAAGTGTCTTCAGGATTGAAATAGTAAAATAGACTGAAGTCAAAAGGTAATATTTCCTTCCCCTCAAAATTACACAGTCAAATAGTTAAGGAAGAAAGAGATGTTCTGAATAACATGCAAAGAGCAACCAGTAGCATCCTCCTGTTCAGGCAAACCCTCTGCCAGTCTTTTTCAAATGTTAGTGCAAAACTGACATATATTTATCCCTCCCAGCATCTTAAATTGACTTATAAAAATGTTCCTACCATACTAACATCTGCATTTTTACTTCTCCTTTCCTCATAGTACACCAAAGATCACATCCTGTTTCTTGTTCCCTGCTGTTCTTTATTTTCTCCCTGCTCAAAGACAAAATTATCTCTGCGTCTGAAAATTTTCTCTGCCTAAAAACAGTTCTTGTTCCTCACACTGCTTCTGCCTTATTGAATAGTCAACCCATTCAAAACAAAACTGCCCTTTGCTAGATTCTTATTTTTCAGCTTCACAAAAAATTGCTTCTGAAACCCATTTAGCAACTGGGTTCACACAAAGGATTTCTCAGCTGCACGTTCATTTTATGAATATCTCTTCCCCCTTATCTATGCTAACATACAGACTGAGAACAAGTACCAATCTTTTAAAAATCATGCCTTACTCCATCACCTTTCCACACCTAGTTTTACCAAGAGTCTTCTCAGGGAGCGTTGCTGAAATGCTAAGTGTTTCTGAAGTCAGAAATGCTCAGGTTGCGGGGGCAGGCTCTTTTGGCAATGAACGTTGATTTGCTCTTGGCCTCTGCAGGTGGCCTGAGCAAAGTTTTTTGGAGAGTGGTACTGAATCTATTAAGGCACAGAGATGTAATGTACTTCCTTATTCCAGATACCAGTTACAACAAAGCAAAATAAATCAAAACGAAAGACCCCAAACCCAAACCAATCAAAACCAAACACCACCACTATCCCCCCCAAAAAAAACCCCAAAACCAAAAAAACGCAGAAGACAGAGAACAAAAGCTGTTTGAATAATGTAGAAAGTGGCAAAAGTAACTTTCCTCCGTGAGGAATGAGAGACAATGAATAGGCATACATGGCTGAGTAATTTACCCAATGAAGGACTGAAGTACTGCTTTCAAAAAGCAAGGTGGAAACTAAATCTCATTTTGATCACTGACCAGCCCCTGCAGTAATGCTTTACATGAAACAAATTGTACTATTTTGTACTATTTAGAGCATGTCCCTTCAGAAAGATTCCCAACATGACCATTGCCAGTAAAGAGTACGAGAGGTAAAAAGGCAGTTTAGTGATAGGTGCAATGTCAGATATGGGACATCTAAGACAAGCACAAGATTCTCCAAAGAACAAAGGAATTCTCAAAGCAGAACAGAAGAACAGTTTGTTCTGGTCCATACAGACAATCTGGCTGTCAGCAGTACAGGCAATACCAGAGAATAACAAGAAACCACACACAGAAAAATCACCTAACAGAATGTCAGCTGATGGCTGTCTTATCTCTTGAAGCACAAAATTTTATATTTCAGAATTTCTGACCCATCAGCTTCAGGAAATATGTTTTCTTAGTTGTGGGACCAGCTGTTGCTGAGACAATACGGTTTGTAGTATATGCATAATTTTATGTAGTCACAGAAATGGGATAACATCAACAATGGGTACCCTATTTGTTGAATGTTCTCTGAGAATAGAAGCTGTTGAACAGCAAAAAATGAAACTTTAAATTTAATTCATCGTTGGCATTGACTGATCACTAAATTTTTGGAGTTGAATCCCAGATGCCAATAATCCAGTAGCAGTATGTATTAAATAATGGACTTTTTTTTCCTCAACAATAATGCCTAAAAGTAATGACATACCAAAAGGTCTTTTACTAAAGAAATTTATTGAGATTCATGAATTTCATGTTCAGACTAATCATGCTGATGCATGGTTCTAAGGCTCAACTCAAATGTTTGTATTTGCCATCACAGCTGATTGTGCCTTACTTTTGAAACAAGTGTCAATGTATCCATTCTGTTTGCAGTACATGAGGGCAAGGGATCTAGGCCCCTGTGACATTTTGCTGATATAAAGATATTGCAACACTAAACCTAATTATATTAAATGCATTGGAAAAATTCAGCGGTAAATATTGCAGCACAAATTGTCCCTTGACATATACCTGTGGCGACCTTAACAACGTCAAAGCACAGAGATTTCCCGGAAAAGTTTGGCCTTATGATTAAAGGCTATATAATGTGACATATGGTTATTTTTAACATAATTTGAAACATGAAATCTGGGAAAAGCACTTTTCATTCTTTGTAGAGAACTTCGACATGATCTAGTCCTCTTTTTTTCCAGTGATCCTCTTGCAATCCTACTCAAAATCAGTTGGGACTTTGCGCAATAAATAATAAACTTATGATTCATGAAGTGCATATTTGAGATCAAAACTGCACTGCAAGGAAAAGTACCAAGTTTTCTTTGAAAGCAATGGGACTCTCTCTCTAGTAAATTATTCTTCATCTAAAACCATCTATCATTTTATAGAATTTTTAATTAGATTGAGAGATGGATGGTAGAGAGAATGATGGGCAACAGATATTCAGATTTGAGTAAGAAGTGATTGAGAATATTGACATATTTTTCTTCTCTAAATTCTTGCCAGCTGTAGAAAGATTTGAACCTCACACCACAAAAATAGCGCTTCTGCTGCTACTCTCAGTGCTAGAAAAAGAAAAGAGAATTTAAAGTGGGCTGTTCTCTCATGCTTTCTTGAATTCTCCCGAAAATCACTTCCACTGATTGATAATGCTCAGCTAACTTAACAGATCTAATCTTGGCCAGGTTGTATATCCATTCTGTCCCTGTCTACCTGGTGGTGCCCTTATCTAATTTTACAAAGTCTCTGTGGTGTCCGTTCTCCGTGGAGATACAGTGAAGGTGCCTGCGATACCATCTGCGCCCAGGCCTGAACTGGACTGCTCGTGTGAGGGCAGTGCAAGAAGGCAGGCGTGGTAAAAGGGGCTGAGCCACGCCACTGCCTAAGCTGTGCCTGTGGAAAGAACTCTCTTCTTGGGCTCACTTGTAGAGGCAGCCTCTTATCATGTTAAACACTGCCAAATTCCATGTAAAAATTGGCTTGAACTCACGCCCAGATTTTAATGTATCCTCTCCTCTGTGACTCCTAGTAAATAAATGCCATTGCTGATTTCTCTATTATCTGGTAACTATTGTTTAATACCATCTGCTGCATCAACCTTCACCTGCAATTTCTGTGCAAAAGCAAAAAGCATCAGGCAATAAGTATTGTTGTAAAGCACTTTTCTGTACTACTGCTGTAATTTGTAGGGTCTGGCAGTGCAACTTGTTACTCATTTATAGCGGTGCTCATTTGGACCCCACAAAAGAGCTTTTGTGAAGTAGTGCTCACAAGGATGACAGTCAGGTTCACAGACTGTGAAACTCCTTTTTTATGGGTATTTCCAGAAGCAAACCCAGAAGGCCCTAGAATGATGTGGAGTACAGAATTTCATACAGAAAAAATGGCATCATAGCCATAACCTCTGCTTGAGCTGAAGCGATTTGCCCAGCATTTTGCCCAGCATCACAGCCTGAAGAGCACTGAAGCAGCTGATAATGTACCAGTATGGCCAATGATATAAAGGAGGTATTTTGTGTCCTTTAGCCTTCATAATGGCACTGAAAGTAACCCCGCTGAACTAATAGTGGGGAAAGAAGGGGGAACCTGGTGAGACTGGGCAGGCACATGCACAGAATAATTAGCAGAGGTCTGAGCTGAAGAGAGCCCCCACTGTTAAGTATTTATTGCTTGCGTGTCAGACAGTGCTGTGAATATTACCTTTAACTGCTAATATTTGCCTGGAGACAAAGTGATTCAAACCTGACAGCAGACGTTACTAAGTGAACAGGGAATCGGTGTCCTAATAATTATTTGCTCCTGGAGTAGTTCTCTGACTTTTTAGTGGCAGGCAAACACAGCATGCTACAACTAAATTATTATATGCTAATGACGACAATAATTTCAGATTAGGCAAGAGCTGGAGAATGGTACTAAAGCAGGATGAAAATCTGTTCAAATGAGTGAACAATTTAACACCTCTGCTGATGGGTTGTGTTTCTGTTACCTGTTGTATGCACGAAGGATATGTTTATCTGTTTTCCTGTTTTAAGGATATGCTATAGGCCTCATCTTAGTATCTTAAAAAGGCCTCATGCAAATACACATGAGTTTCAAATGGCCAAATGGCTAAGAGGAAATAATAGAGGCGTGGCACTTTTAGATCACTGCCTGTGGATTTATGTGCATAGTTTTATTTGACCTTCAGGCAGAGAGGAATTAAAACAATAATTTTCTTGACATTGCTATTTAGAAATGATATGAGAAATGGGGATCTGATAGTCACTCTTTAGGACTGGACATAGACTTCTGAACTGCACATCATTTCTAACACGTAGCAGACCTATTTAATTAACTTCCCTCCCTCTCACAAGTGAATCACCAGTAACACTAAATAGGTAAACCCATAAGATAGGAGAAGAGACTACACCAATTTACTGCGCCAATGCAATCTATTTGGACTATCTTTTTTGCTACACTTTTCACTTCAAATATTTAAAGATAGATTTTTTTAAATAAAGCTGATAAGCTGAGAACTTTGTTGGACAAGTTAGGTCAAATTAGATCTTTCATCAACACTATACATCTGCTGTACCTTTTTCAGTCTGTGGATTAAGAGAAACTTGGTGGTTCTTAGTCAAAAGTTATAAGAACTATTTTTTAAGTCTAGTCAAATCTTTATAAGTTATTTGCAAAGGTTTTTATTTTCATCCTGCATTCTTCCTTCACTTTTGTCTCTCAAAATCCCTCCGATATTTTAGGGGACATGTAATTTGTCTGTACCATGTCTGTACCTGGCAAAATAATGTGTGGCATATGGCCTAATAGCTTATGAGCACAAAAAGGAATTTGGCATTGCATGAAGAATTAATATCAAATTCCTGTGTAAATTAGTGGCAAGGGGATGTGATTTTCCAGTTCACATGCATATCTCCAATAACAAATAGCAGTTTAAGGCCAATGAAGTATCTGCCACAACAGAAAAAATTCTCTTTCTCACTCTGTCTGCATCTGCTGGTAATTTCTTAACAAGTTCACTAATGTAGGTAATTTTCTATGTATAATTTAAAAAAAAAAAAACTGTCATCATAGTAAGGCATGCTAGTGATAATTGTAATTTTTTTCAACCAATTTTTATTTGTAGATGATACAGTGAAATAGTATTTCTACCTACTATTTGATGTAGTCTAGCCCAGTTAGATTTAATCCAAAAGATCCCATTCGTGAAAGGAAATAAAAATGAGAGGGATTAGTTCTTTCTGTCCCAACTGCTTTCCAAGGACTTTTGAAAGAACTTCCTGCGTAGTTATTGTTTCCTTTTTAAAGTCCTTCAGGTCACTCTCATTATGCAAATTTTTAACATAATATGCCATTTGATCTGAGGACAAATTAAGTTCTCTTTTGGAAAGGCCATGGCAAAACAATATTGCACATTTCTTCTTTTTACTTTTAAAATAGTCACATTGAAAACATTTAATTATTTGCTGAAGTTTGATACTTTGACTCAAAGAAGTGGACATCATCCCTTTAACAAAGTAAATATCACTGGCCTTGTCGTCAGGAATATAATGCTTCACAACCTTGTCTTTGCTTGGCGTCTCTGAAAGAAAGAACCTAACTTCTTATTTAGGCACTAATTTGAGTCTCCTGAGTTGTAATTGCTGCTGTGTTCAAAATCCCCTTACAAGATGATTTTATAACCTGTACTCACATCTGCCAGGGAGATCACACAAGGTTTGCATGAAAGGCTGACCCGGGACTCAGGCTGCTTCTTATGTTCTAGGCTGGCTTTAAAATCCTCTGAAGAAGTTACCTCACCACAGGTAGGAGATGAGAAATGTGAAGGGTTGTTACACACCGCCAATGTTGATGTAAGGCTGGTGGAAAGCTATTGGGCACAGCAGGGCATAACGAGAAATTCACTCTCAGCTCAGTGAGCTCTTCCATGCAGGCCACAGAGCTGCTGCAACCTCACAGGCAAGGTCACATTTCTGAGACTTTCTCTCTTTGCTTTTGAAATAAAAGAGCCGGCAAGACACACGCTCTTTTTCAAATCGTAGAGCGACACATCATTACATGAAGAATGAGACTTTTTACTCCTGCCGTTCTTCCAGTTTCCTCACCATTCTTTATAGGGCTTATTCTTTTCAAAATTCTCGGTGGAATTATTTTCTGTTGTTTCCTCCTTTCCCACCTAACCGTTACTCCACTGCAAAGATTTTGTTTCGACCTGACTCTCTTGCTGTAATGCTCTGTCTGTCTTTTGCTTTGGATTTCTGCCTTTCGTATTTCTTCCCCACTTTAAAATTTAACTTCACAAATTTAATTTGTCTACTCAAACCTAGGCTTTAGCTACAGCTCAGACCACCACAATCCTCCAGGACTGCATACACTCTGCTGCTTGCTTGGTAGGTCACCTTTTGTCATTAGCTTGAATACAGCCATTAGGACTGTGCTAGAAACACCAAATTTGTGCCACTCAGCTGGCAGGAGATGGAAGCCCTGAAGGCACAGTAGCTGATGTGGTAATTGGGGAGGTGAAGAAAGTTCATGGCCAGTAGAGGAAAGACTGAGGTTGTCAAGGGAACAAGACAGCTCTGCTGTGCATTCTTTTAAATTGGAGAATTTTTTTTTCTTGTTTTGGTGGCATATGCTCTACAATTTAATTTTTACTACATATTATCCAGATATTTCATTAAGAAAGATGTATTTCAAGGATCAACTGGGCATTTTCACCCACCCAGTGCCCTGGAAAAGAGAATACTGACAAACCTCTTCATCTTCTTTGTTCTTAATTTGTATTATATTTTCAGTTTTTGATGATTATTTACTGAAATATGTATTGCTACTGGAATAATCAATAGACCTGCAGTTCCTTGCTTCCTGCTATGGCACAAAAATCCCACACCAGGACCATTCAATCCTATTTTAGTACCAGCCAGTGCCAACAGAGGCATTGAAGTCAGGCTGGTCAGCTTGATTGGGGTGTGTGGTCTAATCAGTAGTCAGTGGTTCTCTAGAAACAGTTTGCTAATTGCATAGACCTGGACTTAGACAAAACCTGTCCCTCCTACCCAGAGCTCTTTGACCACTTCCACAGTGTAAGTCTCCATTACGAATTGCCCAGATGCACATTTTGCTCCTTCTTTTGTCATTTCTGTCTCATTAGCAGCCTTGTTTCTCTGTGCCTTTGAAGAATAGAATATTTTATGATTCACATTCAGCCCTAGTTTTAAAGCAATACAACTGTGTACAGTTGCTTAAGAAGCTTCCTAAGCCTCTTTCAGGAGGGCTGGGAAGATCAGCCCAAATGGTGGCTGATAGCAACAGAGAAAGTGAGAGTGTTTTCCTTGGATTTTTATCTGCTCCATCTAGGTTATTTTCACTTTAGAAAAGCACTCATTGACATGAAACTGCTTTCATAATTATATGAAAAATAAAGAATGCTGACTGACTTTGAATTAAGACGCAACTTCAAAGGTGCAAGGAACTTCTTATGGTATCAAAATGTCATTTTCCTCATGATATAGGAGCTGTTGTCTCCTGCATTGCTGCAGACTGCCATTCTTTTACCCCCAAAGGTATACTAATCAATTCTTAAACAGTCCTACTTCATCCATGTTTTAGATGTCTGAACTACTGAGTGATCTTTGTAGCAGACACATCTGAAAAAGCAGCATTCACAATGCTTATGCATAATTTACAGTATAATTCTTTACACTTATCTAGCACCTTTCAGCTTAAGATTCCAAAGCTCTTTGCAAATATTAATTAATTTATCCTTCCAGTGGTGCTTGAAGATAGGGGATATTACTATTCCTCAGGAGAAGCAATGGTAAAAAAAGAAAAAAAAGAATGTAACTTTCAGCAAGTCACTGTTGCTATACAGCTTTACTTTTTCATAAGCAAAATGGAGATAAAATAATAAAATAATTTTCAAAAATGTTATTAAGAATAATTATTTTCACTTCTAAGAGAAGTCTGAGTAATTGTAGAGCAAAATATTATTTTTTAATATGTATGACCTTGTGAATGCCCCAACTCTTGTATTCAGCTAATGCAATACTGAAATGAACAGGAGCTTGACACCCAGTCCCTGGGCACTTTTGGGAGCCTTGACCAAAGGCCCAGCAGTACCAATGGGTACAAGTGGGTATATCAATCCCTCCCAGTCCTGCAGTGCTCACCAGGAATTCAAGGACCTTATTGTGTATTTTAATTTTTAAATTTAAGTATTCCAACTTGTTTCTTGTCCACTTTTCTTTTGTCCTGTAAGAATACTGTCTGCTTTGAAAACCAAAGAACTCTCAGTGAAACTCTAGTTTTTCTGAGTTTCTGAGAGCATTTTGACACTTAATCAAGTCTTGCTGCTCCCAGCTCCCTTTATTATGATAATGTATTACACCAAATTGAAGACGGCAAGAAGAAAATTACGTGGATGATGTCTTAACACATTGAACGAAGGCCTGCTCTCACAGAAGCCCATAGCAACACTCCCATTATTTGCTTAATGCTGATGTTGTATTCTCTGCCACGACACACAGCAAAGAAAAGCCAGTTACACAGCGCTGAATATATTAAGATGTTAGCAGCATTGGGAACTTGAATTCCGTGGTGCTATGGTGTTCTAATATGATATTTGATGCCTTGTCAAAATGGAGTTGCCTTTTCTATTCCTAAACAGTTATTCCTATGCCACCTTCCACTGACTTGAGTATTTTGTCAGGACTTTTCATTTGAAAAGGATCCCATTTTCACACTTCTCTTTCACAGGACTGGTGCATAAACGAGAAACTTTTAACTTGAATAATTCTCCCTCCAGCAATGCTGTGTTTCTGTAATAGCCCCAGAGGGTAATATTTATTCCAGTGCTGACGCACATAGGTTAAACTTTCTTCTAAACGTATGAGTTTTCATTTCCAACTGAATGATTGTCTTTGAAGATACACAGTCACTTTTGTTTTAACAGATACGTAAGATAGCAGGGAGTTTACCTCTTGTTACCTCATAAGGAAACAAATTTTTTAAAATCTTTCTGAGACTATTGAGACTTTTGCTACCCATAATTCAAGTTATCTGTCTCCTAGTACATTAACCAATGACAGCTTTTGTAGTCATAATTTAAAACAATTCTGGCCTGAAATGCATAAGCTAGGTTTTCACTTAATCTAACTGGAAACATAATTTTAATGAAGCAAGGAATGGAGAAAGAAGACAGAAATCTGGCTTGTTTCTGGAGACAAACATTATTTTATTACTAGTGTCAACAAATATATAAAAATTATTAAAATATTTAAATGCTATATATGATTTTTGCATCATCAGTGTGGTAATCAATATAACACAAAATAAATCTAAATATAGGGCTAGTCTGCATGCTGGGCTTGAATCTTAGCACGACGAGCTAATTTCTTTGTAATACATACATATATTATATATATGAATATATATTATGTACCTCCACATATATTAACATCCATCTTCTTAACAAGAAGTACCATATCTGTGAGTTGAATGTTCTTGTGGTTTGTGACTTTTAGCATGTCAAATTATAGAGGTCAGCATTATGAATTTTCTCCCAAACACTTTATTTTTGATAGATTCTACCTTTGTGCAAATGGGCTTCGAACTATGTGATAAAAACAGAAGTCATGGGCAGCTGGGGCTTGCACCTTGCTCTCTTGCACTCATTTTAGTGAGTCATGCAACTCTGTTATGCTTGATTGAGTGCTTCACTGAAATCCAAGTGGATGACTCGCTACTCATGCGAGCATACCAAGCTCTCTCTATACCAGCTCACTCAGTCACAGGTAATTATACAACTTCAGACTGCAAAAAGTATATTATGGGCCTGGAACATACACCAGAGTGGACAGAAATTGTATTATAAGTTATCATGATGCAAAGAGTCTCAAAATAGGAGTAAAAAGGTTGCTACATGTAGTTTGGGCCCTTTCCACAGGCTCAGCTTTCCTGGCTCCCTGGTCATTCCTGAAGTCCTTCCGTGATAATGATTGTAACTTGTGGAGACTACCAGAGGGCATTTGTGAGGCCATGGTCCTATGTGAGTTAGAACTGGGTCTGCCACACACAGCAAGACGCCTTTGTTTTGGATCATGGATGGGCAGATGTTGTCAGTGTATAACACTTGTGCTAGCTATGCTCTTTTACATTGGTTCTATGCCAACTGGAAAAGTGGAGAAAAAGCCTGATCTGGCATAAAGTTAGAGATGCAGATAGATGATACTTGATCTGGCAGGTAGCCTGGCAATATGGAGTTAGTTTATTAATATTTTAAAATAAACTTGAGTCAGCAAAGTAAGTATATACCACATCAGTGACTTTCATCCTATGCCTACCATGGTTTTAATTCCACAATGAGACAGGTTTGTCCTTATGGCAGATAGAAAGGGCAGCAAGAACCATGTGCATACAGTTCAGACGCAAGTCAGAGCCTATAAGTTCTCCATAACTGGTTTTCCCAAAACTGTCAGTAATGAGTATCTTTTGAGAAGGCAGACTCCCGAGGTGTCCTTCCATAAACTTTAATGAACACATGCTGAAATTGCTGAACTCGGTGTGCTTGCTTCATCCTTCTAGTTGTACCAAATAAGTTTCCTTTGTTTTCTTTTTAATTATTGTAGTACGATGAGTGACTGTTATTTTAAAACTCCTCCTTTAAAATGCGATTTTCTTCCTGCAAGGGCAAAACTTGTTACAGAAACTACTGCTTCACACCAAATGAGACACGCATGATTTTTCATTTGTTGTTTTATCCTCAAACATTTTTATCACACTTCCAAATTCTGATGCTGATAATTCCTAACACAGAGTGTTTGCACACAAGACAGATAAGAAGACACAGACATATGCATGTTTTCCAATTATTTAACCATAATGTGACTGTTGACTTTGTGGCACGCTTACTTGGCTTACCAAGATTTAAGTCTATTCCAAGATGCAGAGCTTTGCCAAAAGTGGTTGTAGCTTTCGCAACAGGGAGAATCCGCAACTGTGCTCAGAATCCTTTCATTCAGAAACTTTTCTAACTCCTTACTATTGCAATAAATTTCTGTGAACCTCAACACAATCTTTACCCCACATCTTTAGCTGACAGCACTGATGTTGTCAGTTCAAAGTGTCTTGTAAGGTAAGTGCTAAGCACATGACCTGGTGCTTAGGTAATTAATGTTCAGAGTCACTCGCTAGGAGAGGGTAGTCTAAGAGAGGTAAAGTATATCCATATATAAAACAAGCAAGAAAAGGAGTGTCCAAATTAATTACTAATATTTTGAACCTTTGTGAACAGCTATTTTTATTGTGCTTTTAAAATTTATGTGGTTGTCTTACTTTTCCACATGTATGCTCTTTAGAAAACGAGTGGGATGAAGAGAAAAAAATACTGAAGTATTTGTGTTCCAGCAATTCGGATCTCTCTGACTTGATACCACAAAATGTCAACATGTTCTAAAAATGATCTGCTATTAATACACTGTGTGATTGTATATAAAAATCCATTAGACTCTGTTTGGATTCTAGAATGAATAATAAAGGAGTTTCTCTTCAGACTTTAGTCAGGGACTTCTTCTTTTCATGTTCTTATATTCATAGAAACTTAGAAAAATGGGGCTGAAACAGACCACAAATGATCAGCTGTCCAGTGGCTGGACCAAGACAGACTCTGTTACACCTTGGTTAGTCCTGAACACGTGCTTTGTATAAGCTGTGGTGATGAAGATGAAGACTCCAAATCCTCCCCAGGATGATCTTCATCATCCAATGATGAAGACTCCTAATCCTCCCCAGGCAATCTGTTAAGGCTGATGAAATGAATCCAAGTGAATTTCAAACTAATCCAAATGTTATGGAATTGGCTCTGAACTGAAATCTCCAGAGGGTTTCAGTGTGGAAGAACAACCAGCTGTGTATGGGCTCTGAGGAACCTTCTCTCCTCTGATCTTGGGTTATGTATGTGCAAGGCTGAGAGACACTCACATTCCCAGCGGTGAAACCATTCTCATTCTCCCCCACTTTTACAAATACAGTCTCTCTTGTTTCTACCATTAAACAGCATAATGCCACTTCTCCTTTATCTAATGATCTTCCCTCTAGATTAATCACAAATAGATGGGAAGAGAAAATACAATTACATCCCAAAGTCCCATGTTCGGCTTCCAGACATTGCTTTGTATGTGCAAGATCGAATGAGTCAGAAGGAAACGAAAAGCCACAGAGGATCCTACAGATATTTGTTCATTTTCATCTGTACTTTTGTAAAAACTTCAAAAGCTGGAGTAAAAGATGCTCCTCATTCAGCTACAGTTCCATAGACTACGACCTATGACTACAAAGTCAAATATTGTCAGCCAAGAGCTTTGGTTCTATTGACATAGCTGCCTCCTGAACAGCTCAACTAGCAAGCCTCCTTCACTAAAATATGAACAAAATAAGACACCAAGGATGACCACAACCAGACAATGATGCCAGCTGACACAGAACAGCCTCTATTCTGTGCTATTAACTCTCTTAATTTTCAGAGCAGAAACCTGTGCAAGGCACCTGGGAATGATTAGTGAATGATATTCCCTAGTCACCTCAAATAGACATTTGGAAGATAATTGTGTCCAGGATTGTTCTGAAAACATGACATATGGTTATTAGTGCCTAGAGAGCTCCTGGAGAAGGCATGCAGTATTCTCATAGGTATGAAAATGTTTACTTTGCTTCATCTGAGCCCACATTTCTAAGGTGTACCTTATGGCTGTCCTAATAGGCTGGTACAAGCACAGAAAAGAGAGAGAGAAAGGGGCAGCGGGGGTGGGGAGAGATCATGAAGATCATAGGAGAACGTTTTCTTTCTCCAGGATGGAAGCTGGGTTGTAAAAAATGTAATTTAGAAATCCTTGCCTGAGTTAGAGCTGACTCCCCAGGCTGTCACACGAATGAAAACCGGTGTTTCTTATTCACATCAGTGCAGTGGGCTGGGGGAACCCGCAGCCCCAAGTCTTGTGATCCAGGGATAAAGTTTACCCAGATTTTTGGACAGTTAAGATTTGAAGCTGCGGCTTAGGATTCCCTATTGGCCTGATTTATTAGAGAAGTGAGGCAATTCAGCTTTAACATTGTTCTCTTGGAGGTCCTCTGCAAGCCATCAGCACTATACAAGGCCCTAATAATAAGGCGTACGTGTTGGCTTTTCCACTCCCACAATGTGCAGGGTTCTTCCAGCAGGACATCCTGAGCATAAGGATACCTGTGCATATTGCTTATTCCCAGTGCTCCCACAGGAGCTCCCTGTAAAGGCAATTCTTTTAAAGCTGAGCTCTGATTGAGGTGAAGTAGAGAGCGGCTAATGACCTGAGGCAGGTACACCACCCCTTTCTCCCGCCTCTCCTCATTCAGCCATTGTAATCAGCTATACCAGGGAAAAGCCCTCCTCCTCGTGGACTGTGCACATAGGAAATGTTAAATTGCAAGGTTAAAGGTCAAGCAGGCCCCTGTGTCCACAATGCATCAGGTCTTTTTCACTGGTTTTGATATTTGATATTGTCTACTCCATGGAATGAAAAGAGATAGAAAAAGGAACATAGCATTTAAATTATTAACGCCCTTGACCGAGGTTTTCAAAGGCAGGACAAACCCAGGAGCTGTATTCACTTTAAATAATTCTGTATTCCAATTAGGAAAGCTGCAAGCTTTTTTGTTTCTTAACTGCCTGGAGACATAAAATACTTCGTGAGGCTTTAAAAAATTCCCTATAATTCCAATTAAAGGGTTTTATATTTACTCCTAAGGTGACACCTACGTAAAATAGTTGTTTGCAGTTATCTTTGGCAGGAAGAGATACTAGGAAAGCAACCAGAATTGTTCAGTAAGCCCAACAAGCTACCTGTGAGAGAGAGACTGTGTGAAACCATCAGCAGTGGCTGCACAGGAGAAACAAATGCTCCAGTAAGGCTCTGAGGAGCAATTCCCCTGTGGTGTGCTGCCTCATCCTCAGAGCAGGATTAATGCCATTTAGGAAAACCAAATTATGTAAAGATGAGAAAAGCAACAAAATGAATCACATCAGAGGTGATCCCTAAGAAGCCCATGGATGAAAAAAGGCACATTTTGCATTGCTTAGGAATCTATAGATTGGCATGTTTTTCCCTGTCTTAGAAGGATTTGTATATGTTTTGTGGGAGAAAGACTGTAGCTTTCTAAGAACTTCTAGAACCTGATAAGACTTCACTTCTGATTTTAGGCTTTAATTATTATAAAAATGCTATTAGTTATTTATCAATTATCATTGTTACTACTGCTGTTTGTTTCTTATATTACTGCATATCACCACACATTATTGAATATTATGGTATCATTATGGCATAAGTTTTAATAATATTAAATAGTAGTAATGTGGACAAAATGAATACCAACATTAACATTAAAAATATGCTCCAAGGGTGAAATAAAATCATATTGTCATCAGTAAGAAAATGCTTTATGTACCAGAGGGGTGAATCAGAGTCACAAGATTTCTAATGCTGATGGACCTCAAGCCACTTTTTGAGAAATACAATTTTTATTACACAAAGCTCAAATTGAAATAAATATATGTGGCATATTATCACAGGTAATGTACAGATGTTGCCTACAAATTACTGTTAGGAACGAAATGAGTCTGTGTGATCAATTCTAGGATATTTTTTCTTTAGATCCCTTTACAAAGTCAGAATTTTTTAAAGCAAGATACGTTCTTCAAGATTGTGTAAAATTTTGTTTCCATTTATAATGAAATCATCCATGAAAGGAAATTATGTATTTTCAGTTATTTTCCCATTCAAAGGTTTTCTCAGCAAAATTGCATTGTCTTGCGGTCTACGAATAATTTTTTAAAAAATAATTAATTCAAAAAACGTGTGTACTGATCTTTTGTTCTTGTTGTAAATGTCTATGCACCTAGAGTCTGAAAATAACAGGCAATTCGGTTAAGCGAATTGAAGTAGTAAAGTTTTCTGTATTCAGAATTTTGGGTGTAGAGGATAGGTACAAATTCTGATAAGCAAACATATGCTTATACACGATCCATTTGTGCCACAGCTGACTGCTGTCATTTGTGACTTACTGTCTTAGGTGGGCAGCTCCCTGCTCTGGAAATCCAGCAGAGCACATGAATTTCTGATAGCTCTTATGGAACGGAAGAAATCTTTCATTTGCATCTTCCTGCTTGACACAGCAATTGCCAAGTATCAATGGGTTTAATAACTTAAACTGCTATAATCGTGTGTGTGGTGGGCAAGGCAGGTAAGCTCATAAGGAATGTGCTCATCCTGGTAAAAATTATGGCCTTGCTCTTGCCTCAGTAAGGTGAGCAGAAGTTCTGCTGCAGTTGTGGGAGGAAGGGATTCATGCAATCAACAATCAGGAGAGGAACAAACACTCACAGCACTGAGATGTTAATCTTTTGATTTTCTATCAAAGGAATATTTTTATCTGGCTTTACTTACGAAAAACACTTAAACATATTTAACTCATTTCTAATGGTAATCAAACGTGTGCTTAAACAATTTGGGAATGACAGTCTATAGCAGGAATTATGCATGCAAAAATGAGGTGACCATATAAAAATAAAGAAATCACTACACCTGTATGAGGTAAAAGGAAGTAGTTCTCTTGCTTGCATTTATATCCTTCTAGTATTATCAACACATTGCTTATCTAAGTGTGGTTTGTTTTTTATCTCATTAAAAAATAAAATTAATTTTATTGAGGCAAGGATTTAAGGAGGAGTGTTTTCGATTAAATATAGCTCTCCTGCGTGGTGGAATCAACACCTGAAATGCTTAGCTACTGCATGTTTCTCCTCTGCACAAAAGGTCTAATATAATAAAACATCATTATATGCAACATTATTTTGTTGCATGATGAAGCTTTTTATTTATTAAAATATGAGTTCTTTGGGATGTTAAATTTAATATATGCTTTAGTAAATAATAGAATGGGTGTAGCTGTAGAGTGATTGCAGCTCAGAAAGCATGCATATGCTGCAAAGTCGTATCTGCTATCCAAACTGCCAGCTTTTAATGCATCAAAATAAGTATAACAACATAATTATTACTGTTTACTTCAGTTTTAATGAGGAAAAAACCATAATAATACATGAGAAGAAAGAAGGCTGGCAGGTGTATTAGCAAATGGGCTTATAAAGAAACAGATGCAATTTTGTTTTCAGCAGAGATTTAGAACAACAAAAATAACTTAAAATTAAGAAACTCATAGTCAAGTTCAAACATTCATAAGCAGTATTCAAATATCTTAAAACATGCCCTTCATCTCTTGGAGATCAATATCTTCAGTACAAAACACTTTTTGGATGGTTTTATGTCACTCTGAATAACTATTTAAACATGCTATTTAAAAGGAAAACATCCTCTGTAGCACAATAGCCAGCCAAACACTGTCGAGAAGCGAGAGCAGTTCTTCTTTGCCACAAAATATGTGCAACACCCAATTTATGATAAACTAAAGGGCCAGCATAAAGCCAGGGCCATAGAATGGGATGAAGCCATTCAATAGCCCGGTGACATACTCATGACCCTCATACACTTTCAAGTCTTTGCACACCACAATAGGTGTTTTTCTTTTGTGTCAGTTACTGCTGAAGTAACCTATTGCTTTTGCAAATTCATTCACTCGAGTATTAGTCACTACCAGCATTGTGCCTTTGATTCATGTGTTAGGTCACATAGCTCATGTTTTTGGAGATGTCCTAATCTGTTTTCTGCATCTTCCCTTCTCTGCCTACCTTAAATCAGGAGCCATATGGGCAAACAACAGTGATTCAGTTTAAACACGAGGATTGTTCAGCTACCTATTCCAGTCATCTTCTTTACATCCCATGACTTCAGCTTCACCACACAGAAACTTAGAATTCCTTTCTTCATCCTCACATGACCTAAGTCAGGGATAAGGCTTGACCAGATTTGGTATATTTTGCTCTAGCCTAACTATGTATGAGCCATATATGTATGCCTATGTTTAAAAAACAGGTAGTGTAAGAATCTTCTATATCTGTGCTGAGATATATCCGATTGTAGCACTGTGTGTGGTATTAATATACATTACCTTGGCACATGTGAGGCTAATTTTAAAGAGACTAAATTAGTGTCCAAGCATGAAAATATCACGCAAAGGTAGCATTAAAAAAAAAAAAGAAAAAAAAGTTAGAAGGTGTAAGTTGAAAGCTATGAGAAGCAGCAGAATGAATACTCAGCTCTTGTTAAGCCAAGAGCTTGAATTCTTGTATGGGAAGTGAAGCAGAAGAAATTAAACACAGAACTGAAAGTTGCATTTGTTTGGGCCACTTTTGCAGTACATGCATAATAAATACCAAGTAAATATAAAAAGTGTTTTATTTGTATATGAATTTAGTATAAATGTATCTATTTAGTGATGCACTTGGCAGTGTTAGGTTTACCGTAGGACTCAGTGATGTCAAAGGTCTTTTCCAAACTAAATTATTCTATGATCTTATAAACAATTCTTTATAAGCACTCAAAAGCATTTTCAGCCACTGGCAATCAAGGGGTGAAAATGAAACATGTGGGAATGTGTGCCATGCTGTGACACACAGCATGACACCTTGTAAGACACACGTTGAAACTGATGCTTAAAAATGTTTATTGATATTTGCAAGCCCTGCAGTTCTTTTATTTTCATTGTCAAGATGAAGTCACAATAGTGACCTGCAGAACTTCACTGCTGCATATTTAACTAGCCAGCAACACATAATTCAGGCACAAGAAAATTATTGTCTCTCCCTACCTTTCAGCAAAGAGAGAACAATTCAAAACTGCAATGCTCCATAACATAAAAATACCACTACACTGGTAAAAAATACTAAACTATACTTCCTGGATCTCTTTTGTCTGCTTTTTCCTGTTTCAGTCATGCTATCAATCCAAAATAAGGAGTTGATTGTGTTGTGATTACTACGGAAGTCATGCAACCAAGAAAAGTTTCAACTCCATAATAAGATATGGAGGCATGCACATGTTCTTACAACTTAGGAGGATGCTGGGGAACAGAAAGATTTTCTCTTTGTAGCATTAATTTTTCAGCATGCCTGCGTGAGGCAAACATCATCTCTTGCAGCAGAGTAATCCATTGCATGGATGCAGGTTTCTTCTCCACTTAAATGAATGCCAGAACCACATCTACTAAGTCCTTTTGGTAATGGAAAGGGAGAGGAAGGCAGGCAGTGGACAGTCTCCCCTGCTGCAGCTCTCTGTGGTAATTATGTTACAGTGTCCTAATTTTGCAGTGTTGCTTTAAAACAGTGAAGAATTGGTGAGGCTGGTTGAGAAAAATATGAGCTGGGCCTTTTGCTTATCTTGCCCCTCGCTTGACCAAGGTCTCACCACTGAATGATGTCTGAAGCAGACAGCTCATGGCCCGATGGTGTTTCAGTGAGGCACAGAAGAAGAGCACCTTGCCTCTGTACCAGCCAATAGCCACACTCCCTTCACTGTGAAAAACAAGCCTTGTTATAAATCTAGTTCATTAAGGAGATGAGAATGTGCACAAAGATCCTCCGATGAAGGTCAGACAGCCTCTGCTGCTCCTTCAGTACCTGAAGGAGGACCAAGGAGTTTATCCTTATACTCTTTTTTCATCTATAAATTCTGACCGAAAGTAACAGAGACCCTCATTAAGCTCCATTAACATCTAACTCACACACGCCTCAGGACGCGAACAAAGGGGAACACGGAACATGTAATGCATATATGACCAAAGTCACCAAACCCCACCTATAACATGTGATTGTTCCATTCCCTTGGGATGGGCTAAAATTTATAGTGTAAAAGGGTGGTTTTCAGGGCAGAAAGGGCTGGAGGGGGAAAACACCTCTGCCTGCCCAGGATCAGATGACGCACTGTGTCCCTCTTCTTGTGAGGGGACACCTTTAGATGAGCTTTACGCCTCCAGCTGCATTGGAACATACCCAGGAGTATCCAGGGCTATTAGACCTCTCTTACTGTGCTTTCTCTCACGACACATGCCAACCCTCTGCACTTAGTGCATTTATCACCGGCGATCCTGAATCTGCTTTCCAGTTGCTTCAACAAACCTCACTGTTTGTGAATCTAGATCTTGCAAAGTCCTTACTGAATGTGATCAGACCTACAGTACTGGGTAAAAAACCTGCATATTTGTGCATCTGTGCTCGTGCAAGTTCTTCTTTTGACCTTGACCAGAGTTATAGTGCTAAATTGGCTCTAATCAGAAGTTAAACCCAGCTGCACCCAGTCCCTCTGACCTCTGAGGACCAGATGGAATGCAAGGGAGTTTATTTTCTGCTAAATTCCTATACCCTTAATGCAACACACTCCTACTTGATCAATGCCATCCGATAAAAGTCTGACCCTCAGTTTTTCTTGTTCCACATTAATATCCTTGTCATCTGAAATTATCCACTTTATGCTCATTGGGTGTGCCAACAGGGTCTTTGCAGACTGTGACAGAATGAACCTTGGTTCTTAAGCCACCTGGTGTGTGTGTGCCCACATTCTTACTGCTCAAAGCTAATGCCTCCCCCAGAAGGCTGACTTCAGCCATGCTCTCTGAGGACCCAGAAGAAAACTAGCCTCTATTAGGAGGGAACTAATTCACTCCAGAGGAGACACCACAAGTGGCACGATGTAAACACAGCAAATTGACCATGAAACTAGGGCTTATGCGGCAAAAAAAATTATAAAAGTAAAATGACAGAGTAGAGCCGTTTAGTGCATTTTTACATGAACGAACACCTTCAACAAGTAAGAATGTGAGGAGCTCCTCAAATTTCCCTAGTTCTTTGTTTATATCACTCACCTTATGTTTAGGGGCAAGTCTTTTCCTCAAAAGGGGACAAGCAGCAAATACAACCCCAAATCTCAAAGACCAGTCATTAGACTGATGTACATTATGGGGTAGCATTTTGTTTTTCTCTGCAACACGTAGCCCAGGATCTGCACACTTAGCTCTTGAGATGCTTTTCAGTGGTATGTCCATTGCATAGAAAGGCACCTGCCGGATGAGGTATGAGCATTTTTAAGCAGAAAGACAGAAGCTGTAATACTCAGTGATGCAAAAGAATTTGTGTGGACTTTGCCCAAGGCAATATCTTTGACCTAGATTTGTTGCCTTTGGTTTTTAGACAAATTATATTTTAATATTCATAATCTCTTGCACACTGAGCTTTTAGCTTGGGACAGTATCACCTATAAATAACTTCAAATAAATAAGCGCAACTAGATAGGAACAACTGGTCAAAATGGAAATGGGATCTATTTGAATTGCAAAAATAAATAAAATGAGGAACCTACCTAGTAGCTCTGCTTAAGAAATTTAATAGCTTGCAATGACTGATGCCATGACAGAACTGAGCTGACAATTTTCTGTCAGGGAGATATTAGTCTGTCTTAAATTATTCCAGACTAATAAGCACGTTAATATTGTGTTGCTCATTTATCTATGTCTGCAGGTTAACAGAAAGGGGAAAGGAAAAAGTATATTAAAAGGTGAAGGCAAAATACTCACAGGAGTAGTTCCATTTGGCCGTAAGAACACGTATAACTCTTATAAATCAGTAATTTAAAAGGCAGCCTCTTCTTTATTCCGCTGGCACCATACCTTTGTAGCTTTGAGGTCAAAGAAGCATACAGCTGTGGTAAATGAATGCAAGCAACTAGTCTGGTAGCTCCTCATGGGGAAGAAATGGATTGTGGCAAGGCATCTGTAGAATTTCCCTAAGGCCATCACTACATAGTAGCTTAAAAATGACATACAGTCTTGCAGTGTTCAAGTGATCACTTAGATTAGGTTAACAGAAAGATCGTTCTTTGTAACGGGAACAACAAATGGCAATCAAAAAATATAGGTGCTTCAGCAGAAACACACACACTTACACTGTATTTGCTTACCCCCCACAGAGAGGAAAGAAAACCTTTTAGCACTCTTAAAAGTGAGAGACGAACAGCACTGCCTGGTGCCAAGTGTTGCAGAGATGGCGGCAATGTGTGAACCATCCCTCCCTCGGCAGCGCGGCCCGTGCTCCCGACCCCCATCACTGTGGGGCTGAGCAGGCTGCCAGCCCTGCTGTTCCTTTGTGCTTCAGAAGATGATGGGTTTATGATGCAAATGAAGGTCGACAGAAAACCACTGCACCGATCCCCTCCTGATCACCTGCATCACTTTTTCTCCTCTGAGACCTGGGGTCTCCTTGATGGAAAATGTATTCACTTTTTTATGGCTGCTCTTTGCGACTGTGACAAGGCACCTGCTTTTCTGTAGACACCTCCTGTCTGAATCAGCATAGCCCAAGGTGGTTACAGGAGTCAAAGAAAAAGAGGATTGAGTGCCTATTTCCACCAAGGTCCCAGCACTGCTGAAGTATAACAACTGCAGAATTACTCAGCTTGTTCAGCCAGGAGCGTTCTCTTTTCTTTCCCCAAAATAAATCTCCATGTGTTTGGGCGCTGGAATCAGCCCTAAACAGAAAACCCTAACAGTCATGCAGATTGAAGGGCACAATGGAGGTTTTTGCCCTTGCTGTGGTTTATCATATCCACACCATAGAAACACGGTATTTTCTGGTTTTGACAGAAGTGCTTTGCCGTATCTGAAAGAAGCATTGCCATCAGCAGGAGCCACAACCCTGTGCTGCCTGGAAAGGCTATGCAATGCAACACCCAGTACTGCCAGGGCAAGCAACAGAGGTTTTGCCAGTCTGCAAAGGGCTTTTGGTGCTGATCCCTCGGTAAATGAAGCTTCTTTTACATCAGAAGAATCTTGGAATAATACCCCTATAGTGTATTTTTACATCATAATGTTCTTGGAGCAGTACCCCTAGAGTGGACACCCATACAACTGAGATCTGCCTCTGGTGTTAAGCTCTAGTATTAGCATAAATAATAGCTGAAATGTAGTAAATTTTATCTTTAAGAAAGCAGACAATAGACTGTATAATGTTCTAAAAAAAACCCTAAATGCCCCTGATGAATTTATATTAACTCGCTTATCAACAGCTAGAGCTTTTTTGCTAATTAACAGTGTATCTTTTCAGCAAACAATTTCCTGTAACAGACTAAAGAAAACTTACTCTTGAACTTCATCTAAAAAATAAACACTGGAAGTAGAAAAAAAACCTACACACAGAAAATGGGTGAGGAAAAAAAACAGGACTATCTTTATTTGATAGTTTGGAAGTCATACTGAATACTTTGCCTAAATAACTATAACGCGCTGTCCTGAGAGCACATAAAAAGCACATGCCAAATGGAGCAATGTATATATTTTTCATGCATTTTTAAGAGGGTTGACTATGTGGGAAGAGGAGAAAACACTAAAAGATCTTCAGCTGAGAAAGGAACTACTGGTGATTATCTTGTATTTTCACCAAAACCTGTGTGTAAATATGCAGTAACGAGCTTACAGGTCCTGAGGTTAGAAAACTGTTCAGCTTCAGAAATTGAGTGTGAAAAAGAGCTAATCTTGTGTTCAGCTATTCCAGAGCCAATTCCATTTAAATAACTAGATCTATTTGAACATGTACTATCAAAATTATGAAAGGTTTGTTGAAGTCATAGGATTGCTGTTTTGTTAATGAGCATAATTAGCACTAGAAGCAAATAGAATTGCAGGAGTCTCCATCATGACTGAACAATTAGGTCTGCTTCTGGTATCCAAAACTAAACCAGGATATTTGCACTGAAGTAACTGATGAAATTGTGAGGGCTTGTTAAGTGACTTAGCCTAGTTCATTTCTTTATTGTCCTTACATTTTTATATCACTATAGAAATATTTCGCTCTAATGTAAAGCAAGAGATATTCCTGTTTCCTATATAACATGCAATAAATTAGTTAGCATATCATGGACATAAGCTCAAATCTTAATTCAAATTCATTTTTCTTAATTTGATTAAAGAAGCTTTCTCTAGAGGCAAACATAAATCTTACCTCACAGTGTCCTTCCTGAGCTAGTGATTGTTAGGAATGTGTCAAGAAGGAATTACTTTTGCCCATAAGGAATCTCATATTTTAATACTTTTAGGTTGACACTGATATTTGGGTTAGATGCCAGAATCAACAAAATAGATTTTCTCCTCCAGCAGGGCCAAAAGTTTGACAGTCTGCCAGTGGCTTGGGGGTAAAGCAGGTCAGGTATGCTCTGATGGAATAGACCTTGGTGTTTGAAATGCTACTCTGCTGAACACAGCATATTTCATTTAAAATACTTCATATTTTAATTTTCACTCTATTCAAGATTAGTTCCAAGGGACGCCCATCTCTGATTTGGCAGGTCCATCCCTAGGCAGACTTCTGCAGCTGGCTGCTGAGTAGTAGCAGAGAAGCCCACAGTAATGATCATTTTACCAGCCTCCAGGTTCTGATAGCTTTTGGTTAACTGGCAGACTCATTTATTTTTTGGCTTTTATATTGAGTTAAGGCCCAAACCACATAGGTACATGGTAACATAGTGAGCTAGAAGTGCTTACTGTCTTCTTTAACTCATTTTTTACTCATTGAACTCAAGCACTGATAAAACAGAAGTCACTTTGAGATGCATAGAGGACAGCTCAAACAATTAAAATTCTCCAGCTGAAAAGAAAAACAGAGATGGAGAATAGAATGAAAGATGACAAAGGAAAATAAAATAAACAGAAAGGAAGAGTAAGACATTTTAAGTAATACCATGATTGACAGTAAGAGAAATATTATTCTATAATTGGGGAATGGTGCATTGAAAGTAGAAAAAGGTAGATTTTTGGTGTTTTCACTTGACGGACTACCTTCTGGCAAATTCAATGGAAACCCACAATTCTGCAGGGTTTTTTACACGATTTGTAGAGTTCAAGTCTCTACAGTTGCATCTAAGCATAGTTCCTAGGCATGGATACATTTGCAAATTCTGATTTATACTGCAAGGGTACTCCAGGAGGAAACAAAGCAAAGTCCTCAAACAGTTAAAAATTACTTTATTTCTTTCCTTTTATTTACTAAAGAAAGGTTAAAAAAAGTCAAGCCCTGCAGGCAGTAGGACCTTCAGGATCTCAACATACAGTGCTGCCTTGTGCAGGATGAGGACAGCCAGAAACAGGCACTGAGAAGGCACAAACTGCCCCTATTCATCTGAAACCAGGCTCTGATAGACTAAATGCTAGCACTGTTAACCCTTTCATCACCAAGAGGAGACATCAGGAAAAGCAGGCTGACCTACATGCTCTCTATGCTCCCTTTATCTGAATGGACTTATCACTCAAATAGGCCTACATGTTTGCCAGAAAAAAGTCAGGTGTTCTCTCAGGGGTCTTTGTTTTACCCAGGTCACTGGCTCCACCCTCAGCAGCAGTGGGGGGATCTATTTGAGAGTGGAGGATCCAGTGTCCAATCTGTTTTAACCTTGGGAAGCTAAGAAACCATTATAATTACAGAATTCTATCCCCAAAGACAGAAGTCAAGCTTATGCACATCCGAGCAGAATTCTACCCTTTTCTTACACCTTCTTTCTTCCTCTTCTATTGTCAAAAGCCAAAGGCAAGCCTTCATCCATATGAAACAAGGATGTCTTAAGGAGGAGTTTATAGTTTAAGAGACTGGCTACCCCTTGAATCTTTTCAAAAGCAGTGCTATGCAAACCTCTCAAAACCAGTCCCAGCTTCCAACGGACTTGTCACCAAATTGTCATGGACCCCCAGGAGGCTGGATGCAGATGCACTGCATGGCCCTGTCCTTTCCCCTTCCAGATGCAGCTTCCAACAGTGCTGCCTGCACACAGGTGTATTTTGTATCATAGGCAGGTCAACAACTGATGTCGACCCCCAGCTTAATCACACAAGCCTTAACTTGAGGCTCATGAATGATACCTGTTAAAGGAAGCCCTAAATGAGAGATAGTTTACTCAGAGGTCACACAGGCATCTAACAATCTACAAGAGGATTTTTTTAAGGATAAAAAGAGACCCCACAGAGAATCACCATATGAAATAAAGATACTTGAGCCAGTTTCTTGTAGAAACCTCCCATATTTCGGCCAGGAGACATCGTTGTTGTCTGTTGTATCACGATTGGCAGGTAGGTCAGCCAGTTTTAAGTCAGAAATACATGCTGTAGTGTGGATACTCTGGCCACAGGTCTTGCACAGATTGATGAGATATTTTTATTTCTGCTGGGTTAGAGAAGGATAGACTGCAGCTTCCTTATTTCTAAACACTTTCCATAGGGGAAAGGACTGTTCACCATTAAGTCTTCCAGTGGATAAATTGTGCAAAATGAAGAAGACTTACTTACATGTTCAATTTGAAAGAATTGATCATCAGAAAAACAAAAGGATTTTCCTTTCCCAGGGGAGAGTTAGCAAATGGAATCAGACACTGAAAAGACTGATAAGAACAGTCAGCAGAAATTGCTTCAAAATAGACAAAGGAAAGAATTTAAGAAAATATGTGAAGTATAACTGCTGGCTACAATTACAGATAGGATACCTTCTTTCTTAAGCTTTTGCGTTCCCTATACAACACTAAAAACATTAAACAGATTCATCTCGCACACAGGTGTATACTAAATCAAATTGGAAGCACATTTTAGGGAAGAGTTAGTTCTCTGGTATGATAGCTAAGAGGCTAAAATCTATTTCTTTACTTAAATATTTGTATTGTCTTCAGGAGGGACTATCACATGCATATTCAGCTACTATTAGATCATTTTATTCCAGATTCTGGAGTCCCTAGTGACAATTATGAAATTCAACCACAAGCTATTGTTGAACTGTATATATCTCCCATCTCTTAAAAAGTTTAGGCCGGTAAAACCATAGTTATTTTTTTAAAAATCATGTTACCATCCCAGCCTGCAAAGTTTATTCAAATCTTCTCTCTTCAAGATCAAGTTAGTCATGACCGTGTTTCTAATTGAGTATTTATGTTGCCTTTCTCAAAGAACAATGGGCTTAATTCACTGTGGATACAAATGAAGATGTCTGATGTAAGCTAATGATGGAATTTCTCTTACTGGACAAAAGAATGAGTGCTTGTGGAATTTTTGCGTTTTGTTTAGGAAAAAAAGCACTTTGTAATCACAGAAAAATAAAGGATAAAATAGAAAGGATTACATCTATGTGTATATATAAAGAAAAGCTTTCCCTTTAGCTGAAATTACCTACTACCTTGAGTAACGATACTGTCACTAGCACTTATGTTAAATACTCTAAACTGAGAATCCTGGAACTCTGACAGGCCTGATTTCTACTTGAAGAAAAACTCCACAAACATTTTCGTAAGGATATCTTCTACTTTTCAGTAGTAAGAAGCTGCGATGTACAACAAATGCACAAGGACAGAAATCTTTGACCTCTTCCTTGAAAGAGGCTGAGACACCCAGGCATAGGGATCCTGGCACTCCAGGAAACACTACACAGGGAATGTGCCACCAGTAGAAACAGAGCACTGGCTTTCTGTGTTGTCGTGCTGAAAATGCCAGGGAATCTTTGTCACAGCTTTTACTGCCTGAAATCCAAAAACTGAACCGGCCAAATTGTATCATAGGGAAAGCAAGTAGCCTGGATTTTAGGGGTAAAATGCAGTGCATGATTAAACACAGCTCTCCTGACTGGTAACCTTTAGCTCTCAACATGAGTCAGTGTTTCTGTAGCAGAGATGCCTGGGTGTCCTGGAGTATCTAAGTCTGTGTCTGTTTCATTGTTTCTTATTCATTACAAAACATACCCAGCTTTTGAAAATTTGACATCTGCCAAGGATAGGTGTTAAATGACTCAATCAAATACAAAACAGTAGCGAAAAAATACAGTTCCCGAAGACTGAGACAGTGCATGTAGGATACCATTAAGTTTTAATGATTCATATCATCTGGTCACATTGACTTTGGCTGAGCTTTTCATAGAAAAAGAAAGAAGGAAAAAAGTTATAACTCCTGATGACATTTCTCAGTGATATGAGGAAAGAAGGATCGTTTCAGCATGAAGACATAAGAAGTCAGAACATAGCAGACCCACTTCAAGGTCCCTGTTTGCCTTTGCAATTTGGGCAAATCGTTAGGTCTAGGTTCTTAGGGAACTAAGGTGAGTCAGCTTTCTGCAGGCAGTTTACTTCTTAGAGGTTCTCCCCTCTGTAATATCACCAGCGGGTCTATTACTGTAGCAGTTATGCCTTTCTGATGGCATGTTGAACCACCAAATTTCAAGTCTCACCTATAAATTAAGCAGAGCAGGGTTTTGAATCTTGCTCTTCCATCCTAGAAGTAACAGAACCTAAATTTTTGATTCATGAGAACATGCACAAACACACATGCTGATGCTACTGTGCTACGCCTGGATCCACTTACAGCCTGTAACCTTAGATGTGCTCTCCATGCACAGAAAAGACAGAGCCCAGCTAGGGAGACAGACTAATTTTGAGCAGGTTTTGCCTTCAGTCTTAGTTCCAGCACAATAACAAGGGGATGATTTAAGTGGTTTTGGAGTTCTGTTAATGCCACCTGGCAAAAAAAGCCCGAAGTACCTCAGAGATGTATCTGAGCACATCAACAGCAGTTAGGCACCCACAGGGCAAGTTGCATGTATTTACACTGTGTCTAAGACAATGGCTCACAGATACTAGGAGAGGTTTTGAATACTCTTGTTGTTTAATGAATTTGGATAAGCTACTCACAATTTCAATAGCAATTCACATTTCATAGAATCTAGTTTGCTTCTGAGTGCCATGAGCACAATAGGACATAGCATAAATAGAGCCTTGTCTTGGGGTGATTTTATGATAATACTGCCTTCCCCTATCGTCTGCTTATTGCCCAGAAATGGGTCCCGCAGCTTTACGCTGGGTCCGAGGGAAGAGCTGGGGGGAGCTGGGAAAATTCATCAGCACGGTTTGTGTTCAAGGACTCACACACACTCCCTGCTCCGTTCTCACTGCAGCAGAGCCGAGGGAGAGAGCACCTTCCTGCTTTTAGCCAGCCTGTTAGCTGAGGCAAGAAATTTTCCTATACTGGCATACTGAAATCCTCTGGTATCTTCTTCTTCTTCTGGAAGTGTTCAGCCTAACTGTGATCCGAGAACCGGATCATGGGACCCCGTGGACCGGCGGGGAGGCTGCCGAGATGCCGCATCCCGGCCTCGGACCTCGGGAGGGGCCGAAGCAGCTACAGAGGGAACTCTAAATCCACTGGCTTTCTCTGCATCGAGGAGGTTTAATATTTTAACAGTTATTCATTTTTCCCATGCCCTGCTGGCACTTTGTTAAATAAATAGTTTTTTTCACTTTCCTCCAAGAAATTCCTCTCATAGCGGTGGGCAAGGGAGTGCTGAAAACATGCCTTCTGTGGATGAGACCTTCCTTCCAGAGCGTTTCCCCTAAACTTGTCTCAAACCGAGACAAGCCTAACATTGCACAATTTGTTACAAAGAGATGTAGGACAATATGCTTGGAAACCTCTGCAGTGTCTGTAGGAGCCATTCCCAGAGCTGCTGGAGCAGCAGCTGTGGAAGCTTACATCACAGTCCCAATGACAGAACAGGAGCCGAGCAAATCACTGATGTCATTTAAGGGCAGGATTTATTTAAGGTTGAATGTAGGAATTTATCTTGGAAGTGGTAAAATAAGAGATTTCTTCTGACAGATATTACTCAATAATTTACCATTTGTACTTTGGCCTACGCAATTATATTTTGATACAGGTCATGAAACGTTTTCATTGGAGATACTGAAATACATAGTAGAGTTTCATGGTTTTTAATTTCCCAATGGGACCAGGGCTGGGACGATTAGTGCTAATGTATTAAAGGCTTATGTACGTGAGAGGTATGAGGTTTTCCTCCTACCTTACAATCTGATTTTTCCATTCCATCACTCTTCTATGTTGATCACCATGCTCTGCAAGTTTCTCTAGTTTAGGTAAAAAAGTTAAATCTTTGCAATAAGCAACTCTTCAGTCATCAAATGCCCTCTTGTTAATAGACAAATGTCTGACAGAACTGGATTCAAAACAGACAGAAGTAGCTTCCAAGAATATTAGAGAAAGTAAGAAAAGCAAACACAAGAAAATTTCAAGAGTTCAGAGCCTCAATCCCAAAAGCTGGAAGAAATGCAATGCAGTACGGCATCTTTAACATAAGGAATCATTTATCATGACACTTGAATGGCTGCGACAATACAAATCTGCTAATGTGGTATTAGTTTAACCAATCTAGAGAACAAATTAGAATAAAAGGGTGTCTTGCATGTCAAATTGCTACAGTCATCCATGGCAAGGCAGAGAAATAGCTGTGAAAAATGCTCTTTCAGCAGCAGAAAAGGCAAGGTTGCACAGGGTACAAAGAAGCCCCATTGAATACAAGGCTGGAGAATGCTCTGCCACACAAGTAGGAAGATGTATTTACAAACGCAGCATTACTTATCTTCAAATCCTATCTTCTTCAATGACTTATTACATCTTTTGCGTGGGGTGGGTTTTTTTGCTGGGTGTGGGTTTGTTGTTGCTGTTGGGTTTGTTGTTGGTTTGGTTTGGTTTGGTTGGGTATTTTTGTTTGGCTTGCTTGGTTGGTTGGTTTGTTTTTTTCCAGGACGACCATACACATATTGTGGAAATGTTTAAATGGAGAAGCAAACTGCACCTCTCTGGGACGCAGAACGTGTAACCTGAGAGCCAGCAACAGCACTTAGCTGACACATGCCCACTGCTGAGTGGAAAGCTGGAATCACCTTATATCCAAAGTAATGGGGACATTTCTTGTCCTGGTGCAATCTTGCACCTAAAATAGCAAAATGTGATCATTTAATATTCCCAAGTAATTTCTCTGTTTCTTTCATTTGTTTCTTTTAAAGTGCTTCCTCCCATTCTGCTGCTCTTTTCCGAGATCCTTGAGCCCCTCCTGTAACAGAAAAGGCAGCCGAGGGAAATAATTCTCTCAGCAAGGAACAAAAAGGGAGTTTTATTCCCATTCTTTATAAATATTGGCATGTAAAAAAGAATAGTAAAAATCAAAATGCAGAGATGGGAATATGTATTTGAGGAAACACAGGCACCAAAGTGAGGAAGATTTTGGTTTCATATTTTCTTTTTAACCCCTTTCATACTGTATTGAATGTAATCAAGCAAAGTCAAGTCAATGAAAGGTTTTGTAAGGAAGGGACAGTTTCCGTCTTCAGAAGTGACTGAGCATGTTAAATAGGATTTTTAAAACTTAGGTAATTTCTCAAGTTCTAAGCAGAAACAAATGCCTGTGGCTAAAGCAGACTGCTTTGCTAGGGCCCAATATCTGATTCAAAAGTCAGAAAAAGAACTCAAGTGCACATATGTTTGGATTCATATTCATATTAATTAATTTCAACTGTTTTTTTCAGTTGAAATTATTATAGGCTAAAATGGTAAAGAAAGTGAAGAAATACCGCTTGCCCAAGCAGATACCAAGATTAGACATATTAAGTCTGGAATCTACAAACAAAAAATAGAGTCCCTTCCAGAAGTTACAGCAAGTTCTTTAGCATATATAGAGGCAGGTATCATGACGGAGGTAAGACTACATCAGTTACATTTACTGTTAATTTCAGAGCATGAATGCATGAGATTTTCCTTCTGCTCAATACAGCTGCATTATTTATTTCATTAGTATTAAAATACAAGCTATCTATAAAAAATTCAGTTCCTCAGCATGTGCCTACCCTTCAGCCTGCTGCCCAGTGTAAATATGAGCCAGCTTGCCTGCCAAGAGCAGAATGTCTACTTCAGCCAAGAGTGGGGAAATAAGCTCTGCTGATAAGGATAGGCACTTTCCAGTCTCCAACCTGGCTTGCTTATAACAACTTTACATTTTACTATATCACACTGTTGCTGGCAGTGTTGACATACCCTCATTTTAACAACTCTGCGGACAGCAAGAAGCCATCAGCAAAACACACCGTGGCTCTCAAAACCAGCTTCAGAGCTGTGAGCTGCTAGTGAATAGCGGTCTCTGTGAGAGCAGCATGATTCTGAATCAGTGTACAGAGCCCCTGTGATTAATATTCATGATACATATCCCAGAATAAACAGGAGATGCCAGTCTGATTCAAAGCACTCTGAAATTGATGGAAACCTTTCCATTGACTGCCATGGGCTCTGGGTCAAGCCCCAAGCATCCAAGTGTGTTTATACCCTTTAAAAAAGAAGGAATTCACTCTCCACATGTTTCAGTCCCTCACATTTATTGTCAGCAAACCTCTGGCAAAAAATTGCCTTTCTCTGCAATGGGACTCTCACTGAAGCCAGTAGGAGCTATATATACAGAGACTGAGGACATAAACTCAGTGTAAAACCAATAGTGTTTTCTGGAAAGAATCTTGATTTTGAAACCACACAAGACAAAATTCAGTGATAAAGTGAGTGTTTCTTTGTAAGAAGTATAAAATAACTCAAGATTTTGTTTACCTGCAGGTTAAGAAGAAAGTTTTCAATGAGGCACATTGAACCTTCATAATACAACATTAAAAAAGTCCACTCCTATAACCCTAATACCATTATAACCATCTTCCTTAAACACTGTAATTATATCCTCCAAATGTAAGTACCCAAATGTAAATTAAATATGGCCACCTAAATTATTATATGCAAAGATTTTTTTTTACTTATTAAAGGAATTTAATACTACTCATATGTGTCTTTGTTAAATGCAGATTGACAATCAAGTTAAAGAATAAAACCTCATTTATTTTTATGCTACTTTATAAATTTTCTGAAGCCCAAGTCCTCTCAAAATAGTGTACAGTAATCGGATTAAAACTACTTTCAAATACTTTCCACCACATCTTTTACATGAAACACCTTGCAAACCCCACAATGTCTATATAATCATTTTACAGTGATTATCAAAAAAAAATACTAAAGAATTAAAAAAAGTGGATTGATATGGATCTTCCTCCCCAACCAATGAAATCCTAGCACCATACAAAATCTCACGATTTAAAACTGAGTGCTGGCTCTCTTTCTCTCTCTTTCTCTCCTTTTAATAACCAAACAAATTATTTTCCAAAGCATGACTGTTAATACAGATTGGTTTCAAGAGTTGTTTTTAACAGTAATTTTTTTTTCCTGCATTTTGCTTCAAGGAGAAAAATATGAAGTAAAAAAAAGAAAAAGGAAAAAGATACAGGAAATAAAGCCCTAAGGTCAATTAACAGTGAGTCCCCACGGAGGCAAAAGTCGACATTTCGCGACGGATGGTACTGAATGGGGAGAGCTCCAGTTCTGTGGTGTACTCGTTGTCATTGTCATCACTCGTCACTGTGGAAGACTTCTGGATGCACTCATCACAGCAGCAACAGCAACACTCCATAAAGGCCCGGCTGAAAGGTTTACAGAGACAGAACAGGAGAACTGGGGTAACACAGGACTTAAAGAACAAAAGGAACTGACTAATGAGATGGAGGAGGTCCATAGTCTGTCGAGAGACCCCTGTGGACATGTAGGCAGTCACGATGTTGCAAATGTTTTCAGGAATGATGCAAAATCCATATAAAATGGTCAAAGCCACCACTGTGCAGTTCATCTGACTTTCTAGCTGAATTTGTCGCTTGTTCCCCCTTGTGCAGGCTTTTTCTGCCCTCCTGATTTTCCTCGCTGTCACCAGGGAGCAGGTAATAGTGAACAGGGTAGGCAAACAAAAATAGCAGCCGAAGTACCACCAGAGCCGCGCCCCATCGTAGGTGAGAGCCAGCACGTAGATGGTGTCGGGCAGCGCCGTGGAGATCTTCACCACGCAGCGCTCGCCAGGGGGGCTGCCGCTGTACTCGGGGTCCTCCCTGGCCAGCTGGCGCAGCACCACCTCGGGCAGGGCCAGCAGCAGGGCGCCCACCCAGATGACCGCCAGCTTGGCCGTCGTCGAGGTGCAGTTCTCGATCATCTCGTAGTACATCTGCACGTTGGTGGCCGCACGAAACCGGTCGATGCAGAGAGCGCACAGCGTGAACGTGGTGACTCCCAGAGAGGCCACCTGAGAGGGAGGAAAGGAAACACGGGTTAATACAGGTGCTGCCTGGGGGACGGAAAAAAAACCACGGCAGAGAAAAGGGAAAACAAAATGAGAAAAAGGGGCAGGGGGGAAAGAGAAGCAGTTGAGCACCATGGTGCTGAGCACCATCAAAAGAAGCATCACAGACAGAACTTAGCTTCCACTGTCTGCTGAGCTGTCATCCAGCATGCATTCCAAAAAGAGTACATGCTTCTATTTTTTTGCCTACAAATTCTTATTCCAGCTTGGTGTCAACCTCTCCTGGAGATCCAAGCATCTGTGCAACACTGAGTAGGAAAAAAAAAAACCACCAAATGAATTGACTAAAATTTAAAACGAAACTGCTTCCTCCCCCACCTTTTTCTAAGGGATGCTTTTCAGAAAAATTGGTTCCACCACAGGGGTTAGAATTTTAAATCAAAAGGGGAGAGATAGGAGAGGCTTCCTTCAGCAGCAGTACAAACTTATGACCACATTACAAGTTCATCGTGCATGCAGGGGATCAAAACATTAAACTTTCTGTATCTACAAAACTCAGAAACCCTGGGGATTAGGCATCTACTGAATTGAATAGGATCCAACAACTACTTTTGTGGACTTAGACTTTTAAGTGAAATTTTGATGGGGTGTAGGCACATAAAGTCATCCCCTACCATGAATTCAAAGAAATTGTATTTGAAATCCTCCGACTTCCAGAGCCTGTGCAAAACTAACCTTCACTACAGCTCTATATAACTCATAGTCAATATTTCATTTAGAAAAAAATCAAGGAAAACCCAGGCTTAATTTCATAGGAAACATTCTGTGGAAGAGTGTACTGTAGGCCAGGAGAAATGGAAGAAGTTTCCTTCTTTAAATGATTTAAAGATGGATTGGACAAAGCTGTCAATTATATACTGTGAGGAACAAGTACATGCTTATGTTCTCTAGCTTTAATAATCATTATTCTATGCATGAACAGAAATCTTGTGCTGTCATGAAACATCATTTCCTATCATCTTATCCTGTTTATAATTCAATTTCCTAAAAGAAATTTGCAAGAAGACTATATACATTTTGGCCTGATTCTATTAACAATAAATTAAACTTCGGTTCAAATTTAAAGCAGAACGCCCATTAACTTCAATTGGAAAAAGATTAAGTGCCCTGTTGAATTTTAATTCACTTATTTTCTTGGGTTTGCATACTTGTGTTATGCTGAAAATGTGTTGATGCTGAAGAAAAAAACAAAGTTAAATAATATTCCTAATAAATGTAATGAATGCCTGCTTTTACCATGAATGAACCATATCTGTTCAATCAACTGGGAAATCTAAAATAATATTAGGCAGTTCACTATAATTTTGCTTATCAAAATTTGATGTGCAATGCTATATTTAAATAGGCAGATTTTAAGAAACACTTTCTGATTTCCACCACAATATTGAAAAAATACCGTTAATGCATCTCTGAAAAAAGTTTTGCAAAGATAGATAGCACAATTATGCACAATTATATAAATGTATCGTTAATTTTGGCCTTCAATATTTAATGGTCATATCAGATTGCTAAAATTGACTATCACTGAAAAATATTAGGCACTTGGGATTAGAACTGTAAGATGTTGCCTTGGTTGGAGAATTCTTTGAAGCAGCTTCCTAAAAGCTGGAATAAGGAAGATGCAATCTCTTACTAATTAACTTGCAGAAACATTTGATAATGACAAGGCAGTACTGTAAACATTTTTAATAGGCAAACATATTGATTTGGAAGTTAAATTGTCTGACAAGATTCAAAGCAAGCTTGGTAAATACAGCAAAAAATAAAAACAACTAAAGAAAAATTAAATTTAAAGAAAAATAGTTACAGGGAAATCTTAATGAACAGTGATAAACTTTGCTAATGAAATATGATTTTCCTGTATCACAGCTGAGAGTCAGATTTTTTAATTCAAGATTAGCAACTTTGTTTCCAAAACATTTAAATGTGTGTGCAGTCTTCAGATTTCTGAGTGGCAGCAAAACCTTTAGCCTTAACATGCAACACGAATAACAAAAGGGTCAGGACTCAGCTTGATATAATTATAAGAGACAGGGAAATAACTGAGATTTGGAAATGAATAGAGACTGAAATAAAAATCAGCAGAACAGAGGAAAACCTGAGTCTCTGTACATTAAGATTTTCCCTTTCAGCCCTCACGTGAGTCTCCCCCCACCCCAACACACACACTTGTTTTGCTTCAGCATTTCATTGCAAACAGACTGTTACACAGCGGCCGAGACACTAAAACTCTGCAGCTGTTAGGGCTGGACTAATGAAAGAAGACATGTCTGCCATGAACAAACATAACCTACGGGGTTCCTGTCACATTAATTGACCAACAACTTGGAGGCTTAAAACAGGGAAATAGAGCAAGAGGAAACAACTAAGAATACTGGAAGGCGGCTTTGAAAACCCTCCCGTGGATTTGCTGATGAAACGAGCTAAACAAAGCCGGTGTTTCCCTGGAACAGGCAACAGTTTCCTATTTTCTGTAGATTAGAGGAGTTAGTGATGCCATGGAAAAGCTTGCAAAAACCAAACAAAAACACTCAAGCAGATGATCATGGATTCACTCCAGCTGACTTGCTTCAATGCAGTAGAACAATTCAAGAGACAGATTACTTACTCCACACAGCAGACTACGAGTAATAGCCAGCAAAATCAATGGGTGCTGCTCAAAACCTACGTGGGTGAGAACTGGGACATGCATTCTGCATGTCCACACAATTTCAGTTTAGGTGTGTTTAATCATATCAGTCATACTAATAATTGGAGTTAAGCTGAAAGTGGAAAGAATCAGAGAAGTTTTCTTTTTTAGTGTTATATTGCCTTGAAATAACTACAGAATTAAGATCATTAATTTGACAGGGAGAAAGTAAAGCGCAAATTAACAAATCGTGAAGTGGCACAAGGCTGCATGGAGTTTAATGGTGCTCTTCTTGTAACAGCTGAGTGTCTGATACGTTGTCGCACTCTCAATTCCACCAACCTGGCAAGAAATGAGGCAAGGTAAGGGCAACTCAGGCTCAGTACTTTTTGATCATCACTTAGTTGTCTGGTTTATTTCCATATTGTCCGTCTGAAGGTTCTCCTGCAGTCTCTAGACATTCAAGATTACATCAGTTTACAACTTTCTCTTACTACATGAAATCAGAAAAGTCCCCAAATTTCCAACTGAATGACCGTCAATCTGCTTTGAGGAAGCGGTGAAGGAACCCCTGCTTCAAGGAGATACCCACACCATTTGGGCAGAGAACTGCTGTTGAAGGCTACAGCATACACCCACAGAGGAAGACATTGTTACAAAAGAGTCTCTTTAAACACTGTTGCTCTTTAAAAAGCTTTGACAGGGTTAGTGGGCACTGTGATATCCCCTCAAGACACTGCATAAACCTTTGGTCATTAGCTCACCAGCTGTTAGTCAACTGTGTCAAAATTGATTTGGGGAACTGAGGCCACAGAGAACAATAGCAAACTCATGAAATGCTCAGCATAATTGCATCGGTTCTCCTTTCCTTCCTTCCAACTTATTGGTTCCCCTTTCACAAACTTTAACAATTACCAAAATGTTCCCAGGCCTTTCCTGGCCTGCCCTACTTCTCCTGGCTGTGGTTCCACAGCTCTTGGCCCTGGCCTCCAGGGGCAGAGCCTCTGGCTGACCAGCAGAGCAGTGTAGATGCATTACAGTGAGTTATGGCTGTGGAAATAAGACTGAATTGTCTTCCACTGATTTCTAGTCAAGAGTAATGAAAACCAGAAACAAAATCAGAAAAGGCGACTTAGGTGAAAAGATCAACAAAGACCAAATTCTGTAAGTGAATATAAAAGAGAGGTTGGGTCACTCCATCCAGTAAGACAAAGAGCAAGAAGTGATATTGCTGCTATCTACAAAAAAGTCTATTTTGAGTTACAAAAATTACTTAAGCCAAAGGACAGTGAATGTAACAGAATGGAAATCAACCAGCTATGAGCAACTCCAGGCTGGAAATGAGAGTGACCATTCTGATGGAGAAGTGAGTGGAAACAATGTAGACTAAGTTTATATTGAACAAGATAAAATAAAGGTGTTATAAGAAGTGGACGCTTCTACCGGCTGAAGCTGAATTTTCTAGGACAGAACATATTTTATGTTGATAGCAATGAGTTTCTTAAAACTACACAGCACTCTTCCTTCCTTTGTTACAACGCAAGATGGGTATTCAAAACATTTTCCCATTGTAATAGGAAAGCTGAACTACAGAAGAGGTTGATGACTACTATCCAAGCCACTGAGCTATCAGTGACACCCGGTAGACTCTTTATATCCATTCCTGTTATAGCACATAAAGGAGTAGTTTTTTCCTCAAGCCATTATACTTTATAATTTTCTTATGGCTGTTCTACATCCACATCAAACTTTATAGCTTTCGAGCATGTTAACGCAACATACGTGGGGGGCTCCTGTAGATTTGTCAGTTTTGCCTAAGATAAATACACAAAGTTAGCACAGACTGAAATACTTTTTCTTTTGTGCTACTCTACACTTACAGTACAGAGTCCAGTAATAAGACCAGACCACTGCAAAAAAAAATCATCCCATTGCAAACAATTATGTAATATTTATCTAGATTCTGTTCTTTGAATTAAAAAGTTCCACTCTGCTCCCAAAAAAACCCCAAAAAAACAATCAAAACCAAAACCAAACCAACCCACAACAAAACCAAGAAAAACAGTCATTCTTATGAAAGAACAAAAATAAATAAATATCTCTGTATTTCTTACAAGAAGTGCTATTAAACTTTAATGGCTTTATGCATTAAAATAGGGAAGAGTCACTCAGTGAAAACACTACTGTGGTGTGGCAAGAATAATTCACTGGCTAAGAAGATCTGGGGCCAGGGTACCACTCTGACATTAGCAATTACCTTAGGCATCCCAAAAAAAAAAATCTACATCATTTATCTAAAAGACAAGATGGTAATTCTGAAATCTACTATCATGGAGATGGTCCTACGCACATGGAATAACAAGTACAATGCTGTTGTTTCCTTGGTAGTACTATCAACATTCACATCAAGGAGACACAGAGCACATATGCTTTATGTGATATTTATTCTTCTGTATATCCTAAGATATACTGCTCAGAATCAGATTCTACTTCCATGCACCGCTCTTGAGTCCTGCTGGAAGCGAAAGCCAACAGACTATCAGGGCACTGGAAATACTCATTAGTACGTCACATGCTTATCCAGGGGGTTGGAAATATCACAAAACACAAAAGGATTTAACTTTTGTTCATTTTCCTGTTTGCAATCTACCATGCTACCATACAGGTAAGTTTAATTTTTTTTTCTATTTTCTTTTTTCATAAAGAAACAAGTGTCATTCTCCACTGAGGATCAAGTTCTCATAACACTACACAAGGGACTCCTGCGCTAATTCTTAATGTTAACAATATAGAATGACTGCTCGAAATCTGCCTCTTCCTCCTTTTGCAGGAAAACTCCTGTCACATGGAGAAATGACACGCCAGCATTCAGATTACAGATGCTGCCTTTTCCTCCTCACGCATACGTAACTTAAATATTACTGACCCAATTTTAAACCTACTCTGACACAAATTCCTTTCCATGCTGAAATGCCACATGCAAGGTTTAGCCAAAAGCAACAGCTTAGAAGACCCTAAGGATAGGGTTTGCAGAGGAAAGAAAGACTGACAGGACAACCAATATGGCAGCTATTATCATTGTGCCATGAATACCTAAAGGGCAGAGATATATTAACACTTCTGTTTTAAATAATTATTGATTGTGTGATAAACACTGAAGATATTCTGCTCGGTTAAAGATACATGTGGCGATTGCCCTAGAAAACTCTCATGGATGAAGCTTTGAAACTGCAAACATCTCTGAGTGTCTTTGCCTCTGACCCAGAGGACTCACTGGAGGTTCAGGAGCACAGCTCTGACTAGAGTCAAAGAAGCGACATAAAGAAAATGCCACACATCAAAAGACACAGAAAAGACAGATAATACACAGCTTTTATAAACTCCCATAAAAAATGTATTTGCTTCCCTAAAGTGAAACTTGAAATAGGGATCTTTTCTGACAGCTTTGGAATAGGCAGAGAACGGCCACTTTGTCTGTGTTTCTAACTTACCTCTGTCAAGTAAAAGAGAGAAATGGGAAAAAGCCTCACCTCAAATTGCCCTGGAGGATCAGCTCCAGGGAAAGACAGTAATTCATATTTCAGTCCAAATCAATCCTTGTGCTTTCCACTAAGAATACTAATTGTGATAGCTTCCTTGAGCTGGAACTTGCCCACCAGAAACAGGAGTGATGCCACAAATTCATTGCCAAAAGCACATGCAGAAATTGGGCATCAGATTTCAAAGGCTTTTACTGTCAGCCTGCTCCAGAATCACACCAGTCTCATACGTATGATTTGGTCCAGATGAGGATACCACAAACTTTTGTCTTTCTGTTCTTTGTGAGGTGTACGGGAAAGGCAGAGGGGCTCATGTTTACAGGCACTGAATGCAGGGTACCATCACCAGCCTCAGCGACTCCTTGCTCTGTGCTGGACTGCACAGGATGGTAAATCAGCCTCTGCAAACCCTCATGCTAGACCATTCCTCAATTCTAAATCCTGACTCGGCTAGAAGTAGCTTGATTCAATCTGCTGGCATAGAATGTGATGCCTACTTCCAACAACTCCCTCAGACACATAAAGCTCCTAGTGTAACCTCTGAGAGCAAATTGCACACAACTCAAGCAAACCTCCTTCTAAAGCCCAAAAGAAGGTTTCTAGTCCTACCTGACAGAATCCATTTGTCATCTTGTGCAAGTTGCTCTGGGTGTTAAACAACTTATTTAATCTCTTCAATATTGGCTTTCAGCATTAAAATAAAAAAAAAAAACAAAAAACAAAGCAACTTCACATGAGAAGCAGTTGTAAAATATTTAGAAGCACAGTAACAGTACAGATTTTTTCTACATTCATACGTCTTTCTATTATGGCCTAGCACAAATCTGTAAGTAGGGAAACTGGAACTATATTGTTCAAAAGATTGTGTGTGCTTTAAACAAAACCAAAAGGATTCCACATCAGCAGGAATTAGCCAAAGTCATTGTATTGTCATTTACTCCACGTCTCCTGATTCTGAGTAATACTGACAAAAGTATACGAAAGACAAAATAAACATAGTGTGCAGGTAAATGCTTCAGACATGCATGCCAAAAGCTAGACTTCTGAACCATGCAGAAAAGTGGCCAAAAAATTGAGCAGAGTATTAAAACTGCAGAGGAGAAGCACATCTCCACACATCCTTACAGGCAGAGTAGCTGCATCAGTTGTTCTAATTCCCTTCTTAATTCCTTTTCAGTACATTCAAAACTAGTAGTTACAAGTGGCCGTACTGTGATACAAGATATGGCTGAAATGACTACTTAATGTACTTGTCACAGAAGAACTTTATTAGGTGTGGGAAAACTGCCCTTTAAATTAAATTTGTGGAGACATTCCACTGCTGAAAGCTCAGTCTTTACCTATACAAATGTGCAGGAAGATATAATAAAGCATTTTCCCCAGACTGGGTGTGCATATGTGTTATCAGTGGCAACAGATGCTTTGTTGGAATTCTGCACAATATCCATTAAACAGCACAAATAAAAACCAATTGGCCACAAGAGGCTGAACCAAGAAAACTCAAGGTATTTCCCCGGGTTCCACTTGAAACCTTCAAACAACACAAAGCATGCTTGAATTATGTTAAAATGCTGTGATCACTGCATAACTTGCTGTGGATAATCAGACATCCCCTGTTCTCTAGTTCTGAGAGTAAAAGCTGGTATGACAGAAGACTCAGGCCAGTAAGGGTTTTTGATGCTTGAGATATTTCTGGATCTACAAACCCGGGTGAGACATGTAGCGCTCTAAACAGCATATGCAGAAAAACCAAAATAAAAGATGAAAAGCATATGGAACAAAGAGACACTTAAAGGAACTAAACACTGGGGAAACTTACAGAAACCAGGTTAAAATGTGTCCATCTTCAGGACAATGATTCTATTTGTATTCCAAGAAGGTCTGGAAACCTCTCCTGAAGATAGCTGTCTACAGCTTTCCTCTTAAGGACCTAAGAAGACTTCACCCTTTCCCATTGTGTGAGAAGGAGATGGGCCTGCCCAGGTGACTCACAAAGGAAAAGAGAGTGTTGTTCAGCTGTCAGATGAATGCACTGCTGTAAACAACCCTTGACAGAGCAAGGAGCAGCAGCTGCTCACGGGATGGATTTCATGACATGCTCCACATCTGCATTGCTCTTGGTGGTGTCAGTGTCACTGTGTAATGCCTGTGAGGTTAGAACGATGCTTGGAAAGTGGAGAACCTTTGCTCTGCCTTCTCAGCCTCAGCAGGGTCAAATCCTGATTTACAGGATTGTCCTTCTCTCCAGGCTGCAGGTCAACTGTGGAGAGTCATGATCCACTAGTGTTCAGCATCTGCCACTCATTGCTACAGTTTACAGAGAGGGAAATCCAGCCTTTTAGTTACTCCTCTTAGGGTGATGAATATCCTTGACATACATACATGAGTATTATATTTAATGACCACTGAACAAAAAATATTCAATTCTGTTGGGAGCAACACAGAACCCTAAGGCTATACCTCTTTATATTTGTATCTTAGATCTAAGTTAATTATATTTCTTACAATTAACAAGGGGACAAGGAAAATGCTTTACTTTTACACACCAGTAATAATTAAGCCTAAGACAGGGACCAAGCTACTGGTTCAACCTGACTGGACTGGTGCCCGTTCTTGAATAAGACCAACTCTAGACATCCATAGAACCTTAAAGTGAAAATATAAAGTAACATTAAATTATAATGGAGTACAGCAGCAGCTGAATATTTTTCGGGATTCCAGTTCAGAACATCAGCAACTACATTTCAGCTCTACTACTTTCAGTTTGACAAACTCTTAAGTGCCCAAAGCTGCAAAGCATCAGCAACTAATTCTCAGAAACAGTGGCCATGTAAATAATTTAAACTACTGATCATTAATTAGAATCAATATTACAAAGAATTATTTCAATTTTGCATGTGGCTGCACCAAGAAAGGGTTAGGAAGCATGAAATGTCACATGAAAGTCCTTGGAACACAAACTACACTAACTATTTTAATTGAAATGGTTACTTTTAAACCACTACTACTTATTTTATTGGTTAACAAAGCAGCCCCAGAATCCATTTCAGAAATTTTAAAGGATTCAAGCACTATCAGTTTCTCAATAAATACATATTTACTGCAACGTGTCTTCTTAAATGCAAATCAATTAAGTATACTCTGAGTTTTCCAAATGCAGTGGTATAGTACTGGCCTAGAATTCAACTAAGCGTAGCACAGCTCCACCCTTTGTCCAATACCACCAGTAATAAACTGTAGCACAGACGAAAGAAGCAGTGACAATTTTACAGCTACACACATCACACATCTTTCTTAACACTTTCTTAAAAATATTGTAGTATCATTTGACAGTTAATTCTGTGTTACCGTCTACTAACATGCTGCTGAAACTGATACACTGTGTACTAGTAACAGGTTGGGTATTTGAGGGTTTTTTGGGAGGGGGATACGGGGTTGCTTTTTTGTTTGTTTGGGTTTTTTCTAATAGCTCGTTCTTTGGACCAGAGAATCACCAGTTGTTCCCTCAGTTCTCAGTTACAGAATAATGTTGAACATTAGGTTTCGGGAATACAGGAGAGCCAGCCAGAACTCCAAGCTACCACCCTAGCAGCAAGCCTCAGTGTTCAGTTCCAGTAAATAAATAAAGCGGACAACCTGAGCAATGCCGGCAGGACTGTGGCCAGCTGTCTGAGAGCTTCTTTGACAGAGCCTCTGAACAACTGCCAAGAAGCTGCAGGTTTAAATGGAACTGGTGTCTTTAAAAAAAGGGGGGGAAAAAAGCCAAATAAACGTGAATCTGAATGCTGAAATGTAAGTTAAGAGCCTAGACATCCCACTGATGGTCCTTTTTACGATCTCCTTACAAGCTATTCCCTCAAGCCGTTCATTTGCTTTCCTGACTCAACTTCACTTTAGTAAAAAAACAAAGCAAAAAAGTGAGAGGATCACTTGCTTTTCAGGGTCATAGGGAACAAGGAAAGTTTGGCAGAAGTCGCGCAAGCGGCAAGAAGCGCCGGACACGCTCAGCTGGAGCTACAGAAATCCCGGTGCCGCTGGACCCGGTGCGGCCACTGCCGACTCCGGTCCGCCGCAAGAGCACCCGGCAAACCGGGACCACTGCGCACCGGGACGTCCCCGGGCCGGCAGCAATGACGGCGGGCAGCAGCGGCCCCGCACGCGGCTCAGGCTTGTGGCGGGGAAGCGGCGGGGACAGGAGCTCGGGGTCCACGTATCCCCACCCACGGCCATTACCTCGATGTACGGGACGATTTTGCAGGAGAAGTCTTCTAGAAGCCACTTCTTGGTGAGCTCCTGAAAGATGACCAGCGGCAGGCAGAAGAAGACGATGAGGAAGTCCCAGAAGGCCAGGTTGGCCAGCAGGGAGTTGGAGATGCTCCGCATGTAGTAGTTGTGGCAGACGATGCACATCACTGCCATGTTGCCCATGATGCCGATGCCGAAGATCACCACGGAGAGGCACATGACGGCGTAGGCGCCGTACGACTCCTCGGTCAGCGGGTAGAAGGGGTTGCGGAGCCGGGCGCGGCGCCCGGTGGCGTTCCCGCGGCCCCCGGCGCTGCCCTCGCC